>JAOEHX010032208.1:0-72001 GCA_025448015.1 Bolborhynchus lineola | reverse complement strand
CCCCCCCCCCGAGCGGTCGCTTAAGAGCCTTTGTCACCTGGTTTCTTCTTGCTTGTCTTCTCTATCATTGTCTCCACAATCATCGCTGTTTCTTCATATGTCTGAATTCTGTCGTCTGAGAACTTCTCGATGGACTCCACCACCTCCACCTTCTCATAGCTCATGGAGCCAGGCAAGCCTGATTCCCTGAACAAAAGGCCCTGCTTGTCTTCTCGGTCACATTCTGCCTCTCGAAGGACTCCTGGCTCAGCTGGGCTTATCGGACCAGGGGTAGGAACTGCCTCAGGCTCAGAAATGTCTGGATACTTTGTGATCTGCTCAATTCTTCCTCTTGTTTTTCTGCCCCATTCAAGAATGTCTTCTTTCTCTTCCTCTTTCTGTTTATCTTGGACTTCAAACTCTTCCCTCCTTTCACAGATGGCCCCTTTCTCTTTTTCTGCTTCTTCAGTAGGTTCCGGTAACTCTGGAATGGGCTCCACTTCACCACCGTTCATCACCTTCCCGTTGCTGTTGGAAACTATGATCCCTGATGGGACAGTGGGGGCCAAGATGCAAGGTTCTTCATAGCGTTCCTCCCCTGTTACCAGCACATAACGCCCTTTGGGATAGGCTTCAGGTTTAGGCTCTGCTTTCTTGTGGACTCTTATTTTCTCTCTCACAATGTTACACAATTTATTGAAGGCTTTACTTATATGGGCTCCATCGGGTACATCCTCTGGGCCAGTTTCTTGTTCATCGAGTTCTAATTCTTCCTGCTCAGGTTCACATGTGACTGAGCCTTCGTGCCTGAACTCCATCTGATCTTGGTCAAAACCTTCCAGAGTTCTTTCATACATTCTTTCAGGTGAAAGACCGTCAGTTATGTCTTTAGACATCAGCCCCTTTTTCCTGGCAATTTTCTTTGTCAGAGCTTTTTGTCTGGGCTTGACACTGGTGATGTCTTGCATGGCCTGGGTGATATCTAGGGAAAAACCAAAACAGAAGAGACAACAAACAGTGCTGAACACAGTTGCTGCAAATGCTGGTGCTGCCCCTCACTGCTACAGGTGGAGAACTGGATGAAGCAGCAAATGTGAGCACAGCTCCCGTTTGTGCATTAAACAGCCTCTGCTTTTATGTGGGCCCCTCGGCCAAGTAGCTGTTTAACTTTGGGGTCACCGCTGCCATACAGAGTGTGAGGGCAGGGAAGCGTGTGTGTGGTTCCCCTATCAGGCCTGCATCAATGCTTATCAGGAGCCCTCAGCGCCTGCTGCTGCAGCCGGGCTCAGCACCTTCCTCCCAGGCATGGCGGCAAGGTTTTTCCCTGTTCACTGGACAAGAACTTTATCTCCTAAAGCTGAGACTGAAGCCAAGTACTGAAAGCCTGGCAGTAGGACTAAGTGGAAACAGCTTTTCTGGCTTTTACAACTCCTATTGCAGTTTAGGGAGGGGAAAGAATCAAACCCCCGATTTAAAGCCTTCCTGCTGAACACAAGGTTCTTGGGTGAGTGGTCCAGCCTTGATGGGGAAGGTGAGTGTCATCACCAGCTATTCCAGTGTTTCTGGAGGCTCAAAAGGGGGGCACCTTGTCTCTGTGATCCCAGGGGGCTGAGAGTGAGCCAGGCACCTCCCTTCACAGCCATTCTGGGGCTAGGAAGATGCAGGGGTGTGCATCAGGAGGGCACAGAGCTGAGCAGCCACCCCATCAGCGGTGCTGAGGAGCAGCACCTGGGCATTGCTCAGACACTGATGTTGAGCTCTAGGTGCATGCAGAGGGAACCGCTCCCCATGGGCTGTGTTCTGATCTCCTGCATTATCAGTAGCCACGGAGCCCATGGCAGCTCAGCAGGAGCACAGGCAGGCTGCTGATGTCTGTGCCATGAACAGCTACAGCAGAGGAGGCAGAGGTTTGTTCTGGGAATTATAGGAATGTGGGGACAGAGATATTAATATGCTCTGTCCCATGTTGCAGGTACAGTGACACAGGTGAAATGCCCTGCTTGCCTAGCAGGTAGGAAGCAGAGGTATAGCCAGAGACAGGCCAAATCCTCAGCAGGTATAAAACTGTACTTTCCAGTTATTTACAGCTGGATTATGCATTATGGATTCATTATGCATATGGATTATTATCAGGCATTATGGATTCATTCCATAAACAACTGCTACGGTTCACAGAGCAGATGATAGAAAAATTACAGCTGCACTCCAAAAAAATCCCTCATTTGGCAGTTTATCTCCATTCTCAGGACAGTTTGTTATTAGCAGAACCTCAGTGAGCCTTCAGTTTAATCTACAGTAAGTCATCCCGTATGTTAGCACCCACAGCACCTTCCTGTAAATCAACTCCCCGCTTTGTTAAGAGCAGCCTCACTGGTTTAATCATGGCCATTTCCTTGTCACCATGTTTATAAGCATCCTAGGTCTAACAAGCAATCCTACAACATGGAGGAAACACTGTTCAGAGGAAATCAGGTAATAGTACGTCAACAGGCCCGAAGGGGCGTCCTCTGCCTGCCTGCAGCACTCAACACCCCCTGATACTCTTGTAATGTTGCTAAAGTGTGAACCAATGACTCTCAAGAAGTCAGCACAAAACCCCCAGCTCTTGCCATAGTTTCAGGTGCCTTTTGACTGTGCTTTATTGATTGGCCTAAGCAGTAGATTGAAGAAATTAGCAAAGAAACTCTTTTGCTTGTGGTTTTGGCCTTTGACAGCTTGTTCAAAACCAGCTGAGGTAATCTGAAATCACTGCATTTATGTAGCAAGCTGGAGTCAGGCTGTCACAGCTGATGTTGGTATGGAAGACAAATGGAAAAACATCTTAAAATACAATGATACTGCTCTTGACAGACACAGGAAGACATGTCACAGGTTTACCTCTTCCCCTCGAAGCTTGAGGCTGGACAGGTCTATAGATCTGCGTGAAGAGTGTGACTGGCGTTCCTGCTATAGCAGAGTTTAACCTGCCGGAGAAGACGCGCATCGGTCAGATCTCTCCCCCTCATTTCCATCAAGAACAAGTGAGATCATGCAAAATGAAGCATGGAGGTTAAAGAAATCTATTTTTCCGTGGTGAGGAGTCAAAAAGGATGATGGGAGCCTACTTCTTGTCTGGGGAAATTCAACACAGCCACAGCACCTTTGCAGGAGTCAGGCTGGCTTCCACCAGCAGGAAACATGGGATGCTCCAGTAGGCAAAGTACACCAGTAATTAAAATGCATAGCAACAGGTTTGTAATTTAGCATGGCACTTTGAAAGGATGGGAAGGATTTTGGATGGGCAAACAGTCAATCCACACTTCCCAGAGGTCAGCAAGAGCTATACCTTCTGGCTGGTAAGAAGAAATTTTGCAGCCATTACAAAGTTACCTGCATGTGCCTGACTTCAGAAGGGCAAGACGAAAACTGAACAGTCTTCCTTGGAAAATACTTGAACAATCAGGGGATAAAAATTAAAACTGAGAGGCTGGCCTATACGCAAACCAGTTACTGTATCTGTGCCCTTTCCAGTCTGCTCTGCCAGAACGTGAGAGGACATTCTGGCCCAGTGTAAATATGCAGGAGATGCACATTTTGGTTACCTTAACCAGAATGTAGTGTCCAAAATGAGACCCTGAAAATTGATGAAATATCTGTTCCCCACATGTGAGGTTGGCTGTTAGTGAGTGTCCTTCCTCTGCATCTTCTGGACAACCCAGCATAGCAGTTTGGCTCTGAGAGCTCTGGCTCTGCTGCCTGCGCATGCAGCTGTGAAAGCCCAGCTCCTTTTACTCCTTTTCTCATGTGAGGCTGATGGTTGACATTAGAGGGAGCCAGTGCTCCTCCTTAGGTTTAAACAACCAAATCCTCACTTCTTTATATTACACCGTTTTTCAGCCCCTGCCTGAAGAATGGATTTGCTGTGAAGAGTGCTTTGCTTTACAGGACATTTACCCTGTCTGACATTTGAGCCTCACAAAACCAACCTGCCTGTAACACCTCAGCAAGCTTCAGTAGCACCCAAGAAGTGGAGAAAGTGTTTAGATTGCTTTTGTATGCTTCTGATGTCTGTGCAGTGGTGCCAGGACGGCTTACGGAAAGGAGACTGTGTAGAAGGAAGCAGCTCAAAATGGCTCTGACCCTTTCAAGCAGAGGCTTGTCCAGATTTTACACCTATTTAAATTACCGACCCTGAACATGTACCAGTAAAAGGTGTGAAATGGCCATAGCTTTGGGCAGATCAGATGCCCTTAAACATATATTTCTCAAAGGAGATAAAAGCGATCACTGTCCCCTTTGGAGAGCCCAGAAACCAGCCTTACCGGCTGTCCTCGTTCTCAATGATGCGTTTGTACCGCTCCAGCTCATTCTCCAGGGACTGCTGGTAGAGCACCAGCTGGCGGCAGTCAGTTGTGTACTTCTCCAGGGTCCTCTCTGCCTCTTCAATCCCCTTCCTGAGGTTTTCAATCTGCTCATTGTAAAGCTGAATTTCATCGTCGTAACTCTCCTGCGTGTTTTTAATCGCTTGCTCCAGCATGGTTGTCTGATAAACAAAATTGGTGGGTGAAAGAAACAGCACTGAAACAGTGTGAGGTGTCCCTGCCCATGGCAAGGGTGTTGGAATGAGATGATCTTAAGGTCCTTTCCATCCCAAACCGTTCTGTGATTCTATGATTCAGCATCCCCATATTTCAAGTATAATTGAAGGCCAGACATATTTTATCATGATGTGTGAAGCTGGACTGCCATTTGGTTAGTTATTTAAAACCAAAAACTTTACCCCTTGCACCCTTGTTTATCCCAGGGCTTCTTTTCCACAAGAAGCATGATGGGATCAGAGTACACCAGTTTAACAGGGGTGTGATGTCTCTTTTCTCCCCCACCACAAGGCTGGCTGGTGTCTCACAGTGGATGACCTCGGCAGAGCAGACAGTGTCTTACAGATAGCAAAAGTGCTTGACTGGGAAGCTGTGTCCAGGCAAAACCTGTTCTTCCGCCCATGTGGTCTGCAGACCAAGCCGGGAGGATAAGGAAGGGTCTTTTTTTAAATAAGAAGCCTTCCTTTTGAATTCAATTCCTCGGCTTTTTTACTCCAGTGATAAAAATAACTGCGGTGCCATAAGGCTTCAACTCCAGATATTGGATAGCGCATCAACCAGGAGGTGGCGATAAGTGCCTTGATAAAACCAGGGTCAGGAATTGCAGGTGGGCTATTTGACGGTGTCATTCTGCTCTTACTTTCCTCTGCTATTTTCTCTTTATCACGGTTCTTTTATCACTTCGCTGTTTGACTTTTTTCCTTCAAACAGCTTTAAAGAGATGAGCTCACAAAAAGCTAATGGAGCAATAACTGGCTAATGGATTCTTTAATAATTGATTTATTTCTATGTGTTACAGCCAGGATTTGCAAAAACCTTTTAAAAAGCCTAAATTTAGGAGCTAAGTCTCTTGGCATTAGTTTGGTTATACTTCAGTGTACCGGTGAACAGGTACCACAGACCTCTTTAATGTTTGGTGCTCCTGAAGTGGCCTCGATAACCTCTCAGCAGAGCTGTGAAGGTCCCCCATCATTTTTCATGCAGCCAATTTCCAGCCTGAGCTCAGTAAGAAAGTAAGCCAGACCAGCCCTGTGTGACCTTTCCATTCCCAGCCTCCTGCTGACTCTGCCCTGCAGGAAACCAGTTGCAATGTGGAAACCTTCTTCCACCACGTCCTCTGCGAAGCAAATGCTGCTTCATTATGGCTGTGGTACCTGCAGCCCTCCCTGGCCATCTAAACCTCACAGTTTGGACCACTGACAGAATGGGAATGAACAGCTGAAGAAAAAGAAGGAAAACTAAAAGAAATATGCCTACAAGTCAACACTGTTAAAGGCCATTCAGGTTTTACCATGTGACCATAGAAAGAGCAGTGTTCATGAGCATCATGGTTGTTTTATGGCTGGTGATGGCAGTACCTCAGTCTGCAGCTTATATTTCTGTGCCTGTAGCTGGCAGAGGATGCTCTTGTATTCCTCCAGCTGGCTCTGCAGAACAGGGATCCTTCTCTCTGCTATCAGTTTTTCCTAGTTGGAAGAAAACAGCATTGTGTACAGAAAGTATGTTTCACTCTTTTAGAAAGAGCCAAACTAAAGTCTGTTACTGGAAAGAAACCGTAAAGACATCAGAAAACTACAAAAGACAATAAAAAAGATGAGCACTGAACCTCAAGTAGACTCCTGTGGCATGGCTTTAGGAATAAAAGATGTCAGATGGCAGGACTGTAAAAGTACAGCTTATGCTGAAATCAGACCCTGTAGATGCAGCAGTTCATATCTTCTTCCAGCTAATAGACATTCTTGGCATAGCCACTAGTCTTGGTAGGAATCACAAAGTTTTCATTTAGTCTGTAGCCACTTATCTGATTTACAAATTTTCACCACATCTTGCCACCCCTTTAGGACAAGATTTACTTTCTCTGCAAATGCTCGTATACTCTGCCAGCCTCAGACAGGAAGCATAACTGTTTCAACTACCTTCAAAATAGCTATTTTTGAGGCTAATACATACGTTACAGTGTGCTTGACTAACACAATCTCTCTTCTCCTGATCAGTCCAGTGTTCCAAAGCTACAATTAGATTTTTTTCTTTTTCTAACGTAGAGCAGTATGTATTTAGAGAGAGCAATACTTGCCTCACATATGCCAGTGGTTATAGGGGACACACGAGGGGTTGTCTGGATGATCTGCTGCAAAACATTGACGTAGGTCTGGATTTCCATAAGGTTCTGTGGTAAAGTAAAATACATTTAATCAGAAAATGCTTTAGCAAGGTGCTCCCTTCAGTATGCTCCACTTCTGGGGCTTATTCCTAGATATTTGCATCTTTCAGCATATAAAAGACCCGTTCATGTTCGGACCTATTCTGGAGTGTGGTTTTAGAGCTGATTTGGAGTGCATGTGTGCTAACAGTTTTCTCATGCTGAAGGTACATAACAGGCATTGGCTATGTGACAATACAGCTCATAATCTTACTTAAAGATTCAATGCACAGGAGATTTTCAAAATGAGAACCACAGATATCTTTGCATGTGGTCCAAGAAAGTGAACCTCTTCTTTCAAAAAGAGCACAGATGGGACAGTGGCCTGATCCCAAGCCTCACAGCTCTACCAGGAAGGAGAAGAGGGCTGCATGTATTAGAGTTGCAGTGTAATAGTACAGCCACAGGCTTATGTCTGCTCATTAACTGGAGTGCTCTGGTGCAGAAAATTGGATATACCCCTCTGATGAAAGCAGTAGCTTCTTAGCATGAAATACAAGGCAGCTTGACCAGCATGTTGTGTTGAATCATGATAACAGGACAACAAATTCAAGACATTACTACAGTTGTGGGCACTGGAACCTGAGGGAGTTAGCTGAATGCTTGCAGCCACCCAGCCATTAGGCTTGGAAATATATAGCGCTATCTTTACCCACCAAAATATAAATGGGATTTGCTTTAATTTGCCATTGGAACAGATGGTGAAGGGCAAGTCTTAACATATGTCTTTAGAAGGAAATTGCTAAGGAAAATGGCAAATTCAGCCATTTACCTTCTTGTATCTGTCCTTTGTGGCATTAATGTCATCCTGCAGGAACTGGGACTCGATCTGCAGCTCCAGGTTGCACAGCAGTGCTTCATCAGCTTCCTGCAATGCAGAGACACATGGCAGGGTTAGTATATATGGTTGAAGTGCCAGAATCACAGCACCCACTCGGCCATGATGTGAGCTGTATGCCTGTGGAGACCACGCAGACTGCATGGAGAACTGCAACCTATGGGTGAAACAAAAGTATTCTGAAACCCACAAACAAGAGGCATCTTATCTATCATGTTCTCCTATTTTATACACTCTCTTTTCTGCACAAAGTCTGATACAGTTTCGCACGGGTACTGTCAAAATACGTTCACCATATGCTTTGTGAATGCTGGAAGCAAAGTAATGCTATGAAATACCAGTCTTTGGTGCTGAAACCTTGCAATCGTGCATGAATCTTAAAACAGATCAACAGGCTAAGTCATTAATTTCTCTAGTGTTTATGACAGGTAGGTATTCTGATGCTTTTCTAACATCCCCAGTAAAGAAGCCCTTAATAAGAAAACAACAAAGAGGACAATCTGAAGTATTTTCACTCCTTTTGGTGTATTCTCAAATACCGGAAATGTTGGAGCCATTTCTAGAAATAAAAATGTCAGATGAGCAAGGCTAAAGAAAAAAACCACCTTGCTGCAGGAGTTTCTAATACATTGGGATTTGTGAGGGTGAAAGTTCATCATGCTCAATTAATTCAGAGGACAAGGTGCATGACTAGCAATCATGAACTCAAAGTACATAGGTATGAGTGGCACCAGTATTTAAATCCAGTGAATTCTTCATTTCTGTTCAAAGGTCAATCCATTTTTTTTCCACTGTTATTTCATTTAATACAAACCATTGACTATCAAATAATTTCCATGGAACATGGCAACATATTTTACAAATATATAAGTGTGGGGGGAACAACTATTTTTCTACTTACAGCATGCTTTCTTAATCAGGTTTATCATTAAATAACACTGTAATATACCACTTTTGAGTTCATGATTGCTAGTCATACACTGATGTGCCATTACCAGCTGTAAAAATGCCGCACTGAATGGATCGCAGGTTGTAAATAAACCACTGAGTTCTATGGTTGCAGCACATGACTCTTAGATGGGGACTTTTGCTTTTCCACATGCACAGCATGTGCTATCCCAAAAATGTGTAGATGTTAGCTGTCTCATTATGCTGCTGAGCCTCCCTGCCAGAGAACTCTCCATCAGTCTCTCTGCTTTGTGAGACAGTGGCTAATTCAGAAACATACAAACCAGCACATTCAGGGCCAGTCAGCAGAAATGCCGCTGCTTTTCTGCAGTCCTCTGTCTTCCTATTGACAGGAAGATCAGCCGGACAATGGCCATGTTGGGAGGTCTGGGAAAGAGACAAACCACCCCCCACCCCCCCACCTCAGGCCTCTAGATAATACTGATAAGAAAATATTTCTGCATGTAATAAGCAAAAGCTGTGTTCAGCTTGCCAAATGTTCCTTCAAAGGGAAAAAATACTTAAGCTTTTATGCCCTGTTTTCCAATAGACCAGCTTCACTGATGATGCTGTCCATCAGAACAGTGCAGTGCCTACATATTTTCTTCTGAACTTTGCAGTATTTGCTATTCAATCAACTTTAGAAAGATCCATTCTCCTTTAGGTGCCGATTCCAGAATGGCGATCCATGTGCTGATCAGCATTTTTGTTTACCATGGAAGAGAAATCGCTTAGAACTTTCCAGAATCAGCGTTTGCTGATTTTTCAGTAGGTTTTCCAGCTGCTGGAAAAGGCATGAATTTTTATCTGCATACTCAGGTTTCAGGCTAGGGAACACCTGTACAGAAAATCAGCTCTGTTCCCTCCCGAATTTGGTGCCCCAATGTAAGGAGCTGCTGCAACACGGACAGCCCAGATACAACCTGGGATAATAATGTCCCCCACAGATTAAGATGTTGTCAGCTTTGCCTGCGATTGCCAAATCAATTCACTATCTTTTAGTTGCAGATTGGCTGAGAAGAACTGTGAAGATGGACCCAACAGCTCCAGCTACCGCTTACAAAGAATTTGCCTCCACAAATAGTTTTTAAGACCTTGCAGGGTGTCCAAAAACCCTGCTAGCACACTGGAAAGTAGCAGTGATGCAGGATATCTAGAGCTTACTGGAGGTAGTAATGCTAAAATGCACATTTTCTTTCATATGAAACATGCATATCATTGACATGACAGTGGTCAAGCAAAACAGTTACTGCCATATGTAGCAGGGAAATACAAAATATCTCTATTTGATTCACTGTAATTGTTTCCTAATACTGAAAATAAGCTGTGAAAAGTAGATCTGGGGAAAGATATAGTACAATTTTCTTCACTCAGACGAAAGGTATTCAAGAGAGGATGAATCAGGCTTTCTCAGTTTCGCTGACCTGGTTTGGAAACTTCCTAAGTATGTTAGTAAACTTTACCTTGTTTCTGAGTTTATCATTATCATAATGATCATCATCAACATAATTTGCTTTCCCATGGCATTATTTCAGGAAATTGTAGCTTGATAAAAACGTTCCTCATGTTTCACTCCAAAAGGGAGATGTGGCTTTTCTTTTGTTTGGAAACCTAACGGGAAATGGAGGTTCTGTCCTAGGAAGCGCTGACCGTATCCTGCAATTGATTGAGGAGGTTTGATACACACTGAAATTCAAGATTTAGACATAAGCAGCATTATTTCATGCCTCAATATCAATACTAAATATACGTCAATCCAGTAGCTACATTCAAACGAAAGGGGCAGGAAGAAGTTATTTAGCAACAAACGTGTTTTCTCTGGTCATATTTCAGACCCTTAGATACATGTATTGCCTGCATGGTGAAACAAACAAATAGGCTTTTCCTAAATTCCTACTCTGAGTGTAGACTCCAACTAACTCAGAAAGAAACTGCCTTCCAAGCTAGAAAAGACCGGACAAACGAGAGTCCTAGCAGAGTTAAAAAGAGTTATTAAAGGCATCTAAACATGCGTTAGATCTTCAGCAAGAGTGAATTTGCATACTGGATGTGGAAGAAGCAACACGTATGTCAACTCCAGGTCCCAAAACGAATTCAGGAGCTATTTGCTGATGCTCCAAAAGGAGTGTTACTCAGTAAGTCCTCCTAGTCCTTGGTCTTACTGACAGAATACTGAAGCCCTGAGCACATCTGAGGCTGCTGGCTGCAGATGGCATGGTGCTACATGACCAAAACCAGCAGGACTGTACAGAGCAGGGCACTACACACTGTGTTTGTACACACCGAGGCTCAGCCATTTGCACAAAGCTTACTGCAAAAGCTTAGGAGGTGAATGAAGGGAAAGAAGAACTTTTCATCAGTGCATACTAACAAGAAATGTTGTGGTCTGACATTTTATCTTCCCACTGCTTATTCAAAACAGCTTGCTGTAGCAAATGAACTTAAAGAAAGAAATTATAAAGACTTTTCCTTTTCCATTTTTCCAGGCTTACCTTATTAAGGCGTTCAAGGGTTTCTTTTAGCTTCTGCTGGTATTCACGTTCGTTTCTATACCTGCAACCAGAACAAAGGAGATGAAGTTCAATGGTTGATCCTTCTGCAAACTGCATTTTCATCTGCACTATCATGCACAATATATGCTTCACACTAAAGCAGAATATGAATCTTGAAAGGGACCAAAAGATTTACTTATGCATTAGCTTTGCTTTTTTTTTTTTTTTTGGTCCAGATGCTGAGAGTAATTCTGGGATTTTCTAAGGTCTTGTCCTCAATTTATGTAGCAGAAGACAATGGAATGCCAATTTTTTGCTATTACTTTCTCACAGAAAGCCCAAGAATAGATTATTTACAATAAAACTGTGTTTTATTAGCACTGGACTGCAGTGAAAGCTGTTCTTCAGTGGTCATTACCATGTGAGCATTTGCTACATTGGCCAATTAGCATTTAATTACAGAGAACTTGGTTTTCTATTGTACTTGTTGCTGTTCAATAAGGATTTTCATGACAGACACATTAAAACACAAAGGTTGCAATTTCACGTATTGACTGCGTATGGCTAACTTTGTTTTAAGATGCTTTGATGGATTGAGCATTGTGTCCTCTTCGATATAGCAACCATATTTTGACCTAGTCAAAATTATATGTGAGTCTTAGTAAGACTGCATTTACCCTGTTTGTATGCATTTATAACCATTTTCACTGTTATAACATTTATAACTGTTCATATACATTTATAAAAAGTCCACAAGTGCATAACGTGCATGTTTGTGTACTAAGTGAACAATGGACGCATATTGTGTTTATCTTTGAGGAAAAAGCACATTCTTTGAGAATTAGGGCTCTGTACTTGTATGTTAGAATTATCTTCAAGAAAAACCTTTTAGCTGCAGAGTACAAAACTTCCTAATTTTTGATTATTAATCTTTATTCCTTTACCTAAATAAACTGTATATAAAATGTTTAACAGGAGATACAGTTTAATGAGACCCCATTAAAAAAACCCCACACAAACTGCCAGATCTTATAGTACGGGATAATGAGGCTTTGCCATCAGTAGTGAATAAGTGGCTCATGAAACTTCATCTGCTGCCAGTGCCAAAGTACATAAGTAGCATCTATTGCAGTTTATCTCTTTGCTTTCCCCAAAATAATAGAGATTCAGAGATATAAAAAGCTGGCACTTTCTCGATTTCTACAAGAAACTCTCATGGTGGGTGGCAAGTGAAGTCTGGTAGTGAATGTCCCTCATTTGCAGTGCAAGCAGTGGACACCAACACAGCACAATCCTCACCAGAATTCAGAACTGAACATACATAAAAGCTCTTCTTAGCTACTCAAGTAGAGCTTGAATAGACCTCTTTGGACTGCTTAGGGAAAAAGGGGAAAGGAAACAGAGTGGAGGGGGCTGCCAGGCTCAAAGAAGGCAAATCAGTGCTTTGAAGGTTCCTTTCACCTCTCTTAGTGCCCCAACAGAGAGATGCTAACCTAATAGAATTAGAGATCGCTGTTAAACCCCTTAAGCCCTCCCCACAGCCTGCGGCACCAGCCAGATGAGAGCACTGGGCATGCAGGAGGGAAGCCCATGACTAAGCTTGTTTCTCCACCTGGCCCTTGTTTTTCGGCCACTGCTTTTGCTACAGTGCAAGGGCTGGCTCCCCTCCAAAGAGAAAACAGTCACAGTACATCCTAGCAATCCTCAATGACCAGGTAATCAATTTGGTGTCAGCCCTGTGTCTTTAATATGAAGACAAATGATGTCGCTCTGTTGAACCCTTCTGAACTCTTCCAGCAATATATGAAGCCTCTTGGCTTACCATGAACCGAGGTTAAACTTTTCTACTACATTTTTCCATTTCACTTTTCCTGAGGCCCTTTGCTAACCTTTTCCCAACAGAGACAGCAGTAATTTCGGTGGCAAGGGGAGCACAAACTGCAAAAAGCTGGTCCTGCAAGGACAACGGGAAGGCTGGTAATGGTTGTGGTTTATACCCTAAAATCTACGATAAGGGCTGCGCTCTGCTGATTTATGAACAGGTTGGTTGGTACCTGCATTACCAAGAAGCTGCTATTGAGCAGCTGAGAGCTACAGGGCAAGATTTTGACAGTCTGGAGAGGGGGTGGAGGGCAGGCAGGACCTCCTTAACTGCAGCTGCAGCAGAATAATGATCTCCCTATCACCAGAGGAGCAGCAGCAGCCCAAACAACCCCTGCAGACAGGGACTGAAATAGCTTTACCAATGGAGTCCCTACTGCTCCCCATACCTCAACTGCTGAGTTTTCCTACTTGGTTTTGTTTCCTCTCCCAGGTGTTGGGTCTCAACTGTGGCCCCAAAGGGTACCACATCATCAGAGCATCACCACACGGCACAGCTTGGGGGACACAGTGCCAATTTCAGTGTCTAGTGACTTCCAGGGAATCATCTGCCATGCAAACGTCACAAGATCAGCAGTGAATGAATTGTAAAGAAAACAATCGATTAGCAGGACTTTTAATTTTTGAAGTTCATTAATCTTGTTCAGTCAAGGGCACTAAAACCCATGTTTCAGCATTCTTTCCTAATATCAGAGAGAGAAATACAGTCCTTTCCCAGGGCCAGATGCAAAGTTGCTATAATAATGATCCTAAATAAAATTAGCATGATCAGTATTTTTATGAGATGCATCCAAACAATTCCTAGTAATGCTTTTTTTTTTTTTTTTGCAACTTCAAGATAAAGAATTCTCTGCTGATACAGAGTCTGAACTAAGAATTCTCTGCTGATACAGAGTCTGAACTATTCATGTTAATGTGAAAAGCTATCAATGTGACTGCAGAGGATTTAAAAATTAGTTGTAAGGTAAGATCTACTCTTCAGTGGTTCATGCACATTTAATTGTACAGACATGGTAATCTCAGGCCCTGCTGTGTTTAAATTCAGCTTTAAAAGGTCTACTTACATAAATGCAACTTTTAAAGGTTTACTTATAGATACAAATCTACTTACCAAGTGTGATGAGTGAAAGAATGGGTTGTAAGAGCTAAACTTCTTTGCATTAGTGAAGACAACATGCTTCTGTCAATTAATTGTTACACAGGTCTCTGCTGAAAGCACTGCATGCCAAAAGCAGATGCTTTATGCTTCAAATGAAGCAGGAAACCCCACACTGCCTGCTGCAGGCTGAGTACAGACCCAGGTGGGAGATCAGGTCTTCAGCACAGGAATGCTTCTGGTTTCAGGAGCATGGCAAGACCCTAACATGGCAGAGAACATTATTCCTCCCATATTTTGTTTAGAGAGGTTCACTTGTAAGTTTAAGTAGCTGAAATCACAGCCATCAGTTTGGCTTTGAGCTAGAAAGACAGTGAGAAGGCAGAGTACACATTGTCAGAGAACTGGCCTTGTTTTAACTCCTGCAACTCAAAACCCAACAAATTCCTTTCAAATGCTAAAGAAACTTTTGTGTTTGTCTTCAGGTCAAATTCATCAGCTCCCAAGAGAAAAAACACAAAACCAAAATTCACTTCTTGATGTGAAACAGAGGCAACTTGGTTAAAAAGCAGCCACAGTCCTTCCATTGCAATGGCCCTGCGTATCTTTAACATTCAAATTACAATGTTGTTGGCTTGCATATAGTAGAGGTTTCCTTTTTACTTTTGTTTAGGGCTGTGGATTGAACATTCCATGACTGTATGACAAGACACCACCTCAAAAGTCACTGACTACCCCTGCAACAGGTCCTGAATCTCACTTTCAAAAAGCACAGCCTCTTCTCTGGGTGCTCCTCCCCTCCAGGATTTGCCTGCTGCTGGGGAACTACACAGGCAGTTGACCCACAAACTGCTCAGGTGAATGCAGGAATCTATGAACAGGTTGCCAGGACACACTAAATGTTTCTGGCCAGTTTTTCTAATTCTTTTCTTGCCAGTTTCCCTTGCAAGCTGCTTGAATCAAAGGAGGAATTGTGTGTTTTGCTGCACTGATTCTTCGCCTGCCTGAGGTACTCCAGACAGAGATAACGCATTCTGCCCAGCTCTGTCATAGCGCTTAAAGTGTCTATGCAGCTGGCACACTAATATACAGGTAGAATTTGGAGTACTGAGTTTACTAATAAAAACATATGAGCAAGTATCAGAGTCAACAGCCAAATTACAGCATTCCTTGTAAAAAAACCTGCCGAATTAGGATCTTGTAACATGCTGGCACTGAGTTAGGGCGTTGTGGACATCTGACCATTTCCAACATTAAGCCTCAGTGCACCTGGGCGGGCAATTCTCTGCTGTCAGATGAGAGATACCAGGGCTTGGCATTTCTACAGCTGGGTTGTAGCTCACAGGCTCCATGGGCTGTTTGTGTGGCAGACCACTGAATTGAGTTGGAGATCTTATTTTTTTAGATTAGGGTTTTTTTAGCTGGCTCATTTTCTAAATTCAAATGTCAGGGTGGCCCCAGGAAGAACTGTGGCAGCACAGCATATCAGAGAGTGTGCAGAGCTGGGGAGGGCAGGATGTTAGGACTGTACAGCTACAGATATCAGTGTATCACCAGACCATGCCCTGAAGACACAGATGGCCTTGACATCAATTATCTCACATCTGGTTTTGGGCTCTTTCCAGCTGAAAAATTCTTGGAGACAGTATAGGAAAATATTATCAGTTTTACACTTTCTAATCCAGAGAAAGGGAGAATCAGTGGAGGATCAGACTGAAAAATCATGTGGTTTGGGCAAGGACAGACATAAAGTCTGTGATGGAGACAAGGGAAGAAATCTTGAGGGCCTTGTATTTCTGCAGCAGGGAGATAGTGCTCAGATGATTCACCTTCTGCCTTAATAAAAGTGTTTCTGGTAAGTGTGGTGAGCATTGCCTGGGAGTGGCTGCACAAATTCATTGCAAATATTTCATTTTTCTCCTTCCCATCACTGTCAGTGAGAAGTGTTTCTAAGCTGGAGCGTGTTATATGGAGTTCACCCTCACCCTTTGGCAGGGAGGATGAAAACCTCCTCCCTCCATGCTGCTGCCAAGTTTTCCTGGCTGAACTAGCCAAGACAGATGTTTAAGGGGAAAAAACCCTGAATAATAAGTAACAAGAAGCCAAGACCCTTCTCCCCTGCGAGCAGTCCTTTTATGAGCAATACCCACCAAGTCTAATTGTGTAATTAATTAAGTAATATGGCCAAAACTGCCTGTTGCTGAAGAGAAGGGACAAAACTCATCAGGAGCCACTCGTATGGCTCAGCCACCAAGGCTCTTGCTCTGTGATTTACAGTGCAACTGAGGTTAAGAAGCTAGGGGAAACTTGTTCTTACAACGATTGCTTTAGTAGCAGAAGATTAAATAGTGTGATGCGAGGAAGAAGAGGAGGGTGATTAGATTTTTTTTCCTGATATGTAAAATTCTCTTATTTACTGTCTTTTCATCTCACATCCGTAGTGGCTGGACACCCAGGTTTCTCACAATGCCTGTAAATAAGAGTTTCGCAGTGATGTCCCACTCATTTCAGGACATATTTGGGGTTGTGTAACTCTGCACTGCTCAGATACAAGACACGCTTTGAGCCGTTTGGTTTTTAATTGGGTTATTCCCATGGCAGGGGCAGTTGGAACTAGCTGATCTTAGGGTCCTTTCCAACCCTAACTATTCAATGATTCTATGATTCCCTTTTGGCAGCCCAGAGCACAACCCTGCTAAAGCTAATGAGTAATAGCAACCAATGTGTGCCATGGCAAGGACCTGCTGCCATGGAAGGGAGAGGGCAGCTGCCTGTCTAATAGCAGTGAGACAGTGGAATGCAGAGCTGGCACTCCCAAAGTCCAGTCACCTTGCTTTTCACCATAGGCCTACTACATACCATCCCCTGCTACAAGTCTGATACGCAAGGGGCAGCATCACCTGTGCACAAGTAGTGGTGGTGACACCAAACCTGTCCTTACTACAGAGATTAACTACGGAAACAATACCACCATATGTTCCTCCATTTGTAAGCCTTACTTGTTGCGGTACTCATCGAGCATGCGCTGGGCGTCCTTCTCCTCCCTCTCCAGCTTGGCTCGGTCGGATGCCAGCTCCCGCATTCTCTGCCGGTTGAACTCAATCTGTCCAGCAAAGGCTTCGTCCAAGCCCACCAGCTCATCCATGCGCTGGAAGGTCTCCAGCTGCTTGCGCAGGATGGTGTTGCGCTGCTCCAGCACGCGTGCCCGGTTGATGTAGCTGGCAAAGCGCTCATTGAGCTCCTGCAGGTTCTCCAGGCCCCGGGCTTGGGCCAAACTGTCGAATTCAGGAGAGCCTCGCAGCTCATCGTAGGCGTCTGACCGCTCGTACTTCTCCTTGCGCACCTCGCGAAGGAAGCTGCTCCTGTACATGGCTTCGGAGGGGCTGTGTGGTGCCGGGTTCCCCTCTTGTGTGCCTGCCTGCCTCTCCAGTTTGGATCTGAATTATGGCTGGGGTGTTTGAGGAGGAAGAACTGAACATAATCACCCCCCCAGATGATAAGGATTTGTCTCCAGGGCGGTTTGTGGCACTAAAGGCATCATCTGCAGCAGTGAACTAAATAAATCCCTATGGCCCCGCCTTGGGGCTGCCTCTCCCAGCGTCAGCATTTCGGAGGAGCAGCGGGTATGGAAGGGTGAGGGGATTTTCTTTTCCAGGGTTGCAATTGTGTATGGCCAGAATAAAAGAGAACAACATCCAGCTTTCACCCGGCGGATTAAAGCATTACCCATGGACAACAAAACGAGAGCTTTGCAGTTTCGGAGGCTGAGCTCAAAGCCTTTCGTGGCTCTGCTGGGGGGAGAGCTTTGTCCCATGGTGGTGTCCCCAGGGCTATGAGCAGAGGCCTTCTGCTGAGCCAGGATTTTGGTGTGAGCAGATGGCAGCACTTGTTTTTTGTTGTTTGACAGTTTTGTGATCATTTCGGATGATGGGATGGTGTATAAAAGTCAATGTGACTCCTGCTTCAAGTCCAAGATTTGGCTCCTTGGTTCGCACTTCACACTTCTTCATGTCAGCCTTTTCTGCAGGTTATTTCTACCTGGTGTGAGATATGTCAAAGCTGCAGTGGTACTGAAAGCCCCAAGCTCTACAAGGCCCTGTTGGGAAGCTGGTTTCCTTGGACATAGCTAAGTGCCATGTCTTCATGACTTGGTGGACATACTGTACTGTTGGGAACCACTGTCCTTCCTTCCCTTCACTCCCACTGTAATGGAATCTCAAGTGCTGCCATTCCCTGACAGGCTTTAATTTCAGTGGAAGTGATGGATGTATTTCCTCTATTACTTTTTTACCAGTCTTTCCCTTTGCAAAATGCTGTTTGTTGGGCCTGTTCTTCCAGAAACACATCTGTTTGCCCAGCTGAAAAGGCTCAATACCAAGACAGTCCATACTCAGATCTCTGTTATGAATTAATGTGTATAAAAGTAACTTTTTTATTTTCTAATGGACACTTTCTGTATGCATATTTGAATTGCATGTTCTGGAACCTTGATGGAGAGTGGCCTTACTGATGGCAAGTGCAGAGGTGAAGAAAGAAGCCGGGTGCTCAGGAGACTCTAAAGTTTCAGTCTGTGTTATTGAATCCAATTCAGAAAGGGAAAAGAAGTTAATTAGAAGCTTTCTACATCTTTCCTGATCTGCTTCAGATTATTTGGAAGTGCAATGGGGAAAGATCAAGTGACCTTTTGGAAAATCTAAGTAGATTTTCACACACATTGCGCAGCTCCAGAGGCAGCCTCTGAACCACAGAAACAGCAGAACTGGAGTACCCTTCGTAGAAATCTTGGAGATCTTTACACAGCGGTGTATGTGAATCCACTGCTCCCCATGCTGCTCAAACCGGCTGGCATTTGTAGCTCTCAGGCTGGACCAGCCTGCCCAGCTGAACAATGTAGCTGAGCTTTTTACAGTTACTCTTCCAGAAGAGATCAGGAAATAGATTTTGCTGGATTCTGGATGATGTATTTTCATGGCAAGAGTGTTTTAGGCTTTAGATAGCCTTTCAGTGCAAAAATAGCCTATGCGAGTACTGTCCCATCCCTCTGAGGCTGGAAGCAGCGCTAGCTGCCATGCACCTTAACTCCTTAGGGAATAACATGGAAATATCTGCAGAGGCCTCTCAGTGACGCTCTGTCCATAAACAGAGTGGTCTGCCTGCAGGGCAACCCTTCCAGAGCCAATTTTTGCCGCTAGAATTTATGCTATGTTTCCCACTAGGAGAATCTGGGTTTGATACAGCATGTTTCACTATCACAAGCATTTCTCTAAGGTGGGATTCCTGACTCCAAGATCTCACATGGTGCTGCTTCCTCTGCTGACTTGTTATAGGCACTGCTTTACTGTGACCAAAGCTAGCTACCATGACTTGGGTAGTGTCAGTGGCTTCCTGTGACTGAAGCTCTGACTTTCAGTTGTGTGGCTTAAGAAAACACCCTGGCCTCCAGGCTGCTCATGTGCAGCAAACCAGAATGGGACAGTCTGAAAAGAAAAACAGTTTGGCCTGGACTGCAACTGTTACTCCTCTTTTTCTAACAGATAACAGAAAAAAACAGCAGAGAAAAATCTATCTTCTCCTGTTTGCACCAAATTATTTGGTTCATCTAATGGACCATCAAGGTAAACTTTTTACCAAAGGCTCTTGCACACTGTTTTCAATTCAGAAATGTCTCTAAGGAAGCAGAGACTGAGAAGTTATCTACGTGCACATTAAGTGTCTGATAAACTGCTGGAAACTTTTTAGATTTAAATCAGTGAGCATGTACATAAAACCACTTCTATACAAAATGTGCAACATTATTAACTTAATGCCTGCAGTATAAACAAGAAGGAACAGAAAAAACAATCTGTATTTTTCTCTCTTTGTACCCAGAGCGTGTGTGACTTGTTCTGAGAACAAAGTCTGAAGGCTGCCCCTTTGCTATTTAAATGCGCTATGTGATACACCGCCACTGCCCCAGAATGGGTTTTTGCCTACCACTGTAAGCTCAATAAATCCCTGGTAAAAAAGTGTGGTTTGATTTTCTTCAATTGCTGATATTGCTATGAACTCCTTTGCAGACTACCTTGGCTATATCCCTTATGTAAAATATGAGTATATTTTAGCAGTGCTATCAACCTGCTTCTACTCACAGTATCACAAAATCACCGAACGGTTTGGGTTGGAAAGGACCTTAAGATCATTTAGTTCCAACCCCCTTGACATGGGCAAGGACGCCTCACACTGGACCATGTCACTCAAGGCTCAGTCCAACCTGGCCCTAAACATTGCCAGGGATGAAGCATTTGCCCATTCTTTGGGCAACCTCTTCCAGTGTCTCACCCTCACAGTAAAGAACTTCTTCCTTATATCTACCCTGAACTTCCTCTGTTTTAGTTTAAACCCATCACCCCTGGTCCTATCGCTACAGTCCCTGATGAAGAGTCCCACTCCAGCATCTTTACTGTTTACTGCTTAGCTAAGCCAACACAAGTTCCTCATGCTAAATCAAAACAACCAACAACAGAAAACAACAACAAAACAATCCACATGAAACCTTTTCTTCCCGCAAAGAAAAGACCCAGCCCTACCTGTGGTCAGCCAGGCTGGCAGCTGAGCTTGTCCTGGCCACTGCTGAGGCAGCCCTGAGGCTCCTGCACCCTCCTTACCCAAAAGACTTCCTGCCCTGCTCATTTCCCCATGGGGAAAACCCTTTTGCCATCGGTGGGTGAAAGCAAGGTAAGAGACAAAACAGATCTCCGCAGACAGCCTGCTCAGGGTTTTCAGATTAATGCTCCAAGCTCAGTATTTTCTCAGCAATAATATGATTGATAGCTTGTTAGCATGTCTATTTAGATGCTATGGAATGATCACAGACAATGATGGGCCTTTACTGACACAGTCCATCTGAGGCACTTTGTTCACCATTGCTGTCTTTTGAAGTTATTTTACTTTATTCAGAGCCTGATGCTATAGCCCAGAGCTTACTGTCCCTGTAGTCCAGAACAAAACTTCAGAGCATGATGTGCTAATGAAGTGCATCACAAGCATTTTGTGGCAAGGTCTCATTAGGTGGAAATAGAGGTTATTCTTCATTTTGAGAACTGATGCTCAAAAGCCACATCCAAGTACATCACGTCTCATGGCTTGAAAAGAGCTGCTGTGAAGGTGTTCAAAGCAGAACATCTTTGTGAATATGACCAGTCAGAAAGATAAAATGAATTTGTGCTGATTAGCTTTAACAAAGACTCAAAGGATCATGTATTCAAATATGAAAGAGTCCAGCACATGGAAAAAAAGTTTTGTTGGGTTTTTTCTTTTTCTTTTCTATGTACATAGTGGGCAGCATGAACAGGAGAAGAAATAATGAGTTTAAATTCTATAGTGTAAGATATGAATGAGTTATGAGGAAAGTATTCTAACTGTTCCTCTAATGAAGCATAGGAAATAAACGTTTGCAAAATCTTAGTCCCTGAAGCACTTTAAGATAGCCTAAGCAAACATCCAGGACTGAAAAATACTTTGTTCATCCTACCTTAGAAGGAGAAAAGTTTACTGATGACTGGCAGGATACTACACATGGGGCCCTTCTGACCTCTGAGTGTCACCAGGGCCCTGACAATGCTTTCTGAAGTCTTTCCCAATCCTGTGAGATCCATACCCTCCCCCTTGTTTAGGAGCTTTGCATCCAGCCTTTGTATTTGCTTTAAAAATTATTTTCCTGTGAGTGATGTCCATATAATGCATCACTGCCGGATGCTGAATGCACCCTGCTTTTTGGACTTTCCCCCCCAGAGGCATTCCTACCCCTCCAGGCAATACCATAAAGGTTAGGGTCCAAAGGTGAGTTTTAACTGTGATGTTATGCTGCTTTTCACAAAATGCATGATTAAGTACCACCAGAGGGCTGTAGTCCTAGAGCAGGAGTAGGCTGTGGGTTGGAGATTCAGTACCGAATGCACCAGTTCCCAACACAAGTAACACCAGTGACTTCTGGTCACAGATGATTTGCTCTGCAGTATGAAACAAGCTGGGTATAAGTAAGTACTGCAACAGCAGATGTGCTGCAACAAGCCTTGGCTTCTGCTCAAGGGGACCCGTCTCTGGTGAGGCTGTTATGAATCCCCTGACAGTGACGAACGTGTTGCTACAAAGGTGTGGATCTGCTGCATTGCTCCGGACGTCCTCCCCACACCAAAACAGCTCAGATAAGTGTCTTGAAGAAACAGCTCAGCTGCCACTGTGAAATCAGGTCAGCAGAGTATCTGCTGCACACATCTTGTGCTAGGCAACGCTCTTCAGACAGCAGGGCAGATATGAGAAGTCTGATTGAAGAAAACAACACTTAATTTTCTGTAGCAATCATGAACAAAATAAAACTGGCAGTAAATTTTTGTTCTGTTTTGCACTGTCAAGTCTGTATTAGTAACTAAGCTTTCCAATTGCAGCATTTGGCAGACAAGCTTTACCAAGGTAAGCTGAGAGGTTTCATTCTCCTTCATTTTGGATATCCACTGACAGAAACACCACCCTGAAAGATGCCCTTTCAGTCAAAGGATCAGGCATGAAAACGGGGTAAATTCTCAGGTTTTTCTTTTTTAATTTTCTACTTTCCTTTTATTTGAAACTACTTAGGGGTTTTGTTTCCCTTTCTGAATAATGCAGCAAAAAAAGAATATTGTGAAAGAGAAATGAGATCTCTGGAAGATGACAGTTGGTTTCCTGGGGGAAAAAAGTGGAACTGAAGAAAGTGAGAAAAAAGTTGGAGCTGATTGCAGGTAATCCCATTTCAGCCTTCAACACCTTCTGTCTTGAGGCACAGGATGGCCCCTACACATATACCTCATTAATAATATCGCGTATTTGGAAGAATGGAACATTTTAGAGATACTCTGATACGTCTGCATGTTATCATCCTGAAACCAATGAAAACTGAAACACCTGTTTGTCTTTGTAGGAACAACATCCACTAGTTAAGATGTTCATTCAGAAAACTTCAAGTACTTTGGCACTTCAGAACAAACAACTGATTTGAGCAACTCTTGTTTTTCAGAATGTCTCTTAGGAACAAATATTTCAGCCCAAACTTTCCCATGCAAGCTTAAAATTTTTACCATTTCCTTTTTAGGGGGGAAGATGATAATTGATATATAATTTTGATGGGGCAAATAATCTACTTCACAGTATATAAGAGAGAAAATAAAGATGGTATTCTCCCTGAGGAGCTCAGAACATGAGAAAAGACTGTTCCATAAACCACACGGCCTATCCTTCCACTCAGGAAAAACAGAGTAGCAAGCTTTGTTTTCTGAAAAGGTGTTTGGTTTATTCCCTATGGGAGATAAGGGGGAAGTGAAAAGGCAGTTGAACTGAATCTGGACTGTACTTGTGCCCTGTAGGCAATAATTGGAATTCCTGTAACAGACAGAACAAAGAAAACAGGAGCCAGAGGAGATGTACAATCTCTGCTGGAAAAAAATACCCTGAATTACTGAAGAAGCAGAACTGAGGAAGGGAGATGAGAAGAACCTGAAAAGGGGTCAAAATGATAAACTTCAATTTTTGGCTTGTATATGGCAGATATAATGTATATGCCAAGCTGGCTGCCTGGGGAGTTCTACTAATGGTGATGCAGTGGTAGCATCTCAGTGGAGACAGTAGAGTGAGATCCAGCTTGACATTCTGGTCAAGAGCCTCTAGCAGACTGGGGAGTGTAAGGAGATCAGCTTGAATCCCTCTCCTTTCCTGCTCCTACTCTTTCCACAGGGTGACTCAGTGTGAGAGTCTTGTTAAAGGCAGACGGTTGACTTCATCTGCCTGCACAGGAGAAGGGAAGTGGGACCAGAAGTCACTCATATTCCAGCATGTGCAAATCTGGGAAGCTGTCTCTGGGGTCCTTACAGCTACCAAAGCCACCTGCCTCCCAGGTTAAACTGACATTCAGAGCTAAGGAGCCCTTTGTGCCCCCAGGGAGAAAAAAAGGAATGAAATGGAGGCTAGATACTGGTCCCTTTCCTCCCTAGGAGCACCAGATGCACAGAGCACCCTGTCCCTACCTCTGATGCCAGCAGCTGCTCTCGCTTTTTCCTTCCTGGAAACCCATGGTCTAAATCCAAACAACTGTCAAATGATGATGTTTGCCTAACAGCGTCCATGTAGGAGCATTTGCTCACTTTAGGGAGCTGCTGTCAGACGCATCTCAGTGATGTCTCATCGCGATGCTGGAGCTGAATACATAGCCCCAAGATGAAATGAAGCATTACCCACTCTCAGTGCAGAGAAAACTGAATTTTAAACACATGCCATTGATTTTTCTTTCCCACCTCTGTGAATATTTAGCAGCAAACTGGTAAAATCCTGCCTCGAGTTTCCGGAAGTTAATAAAACTTGAATGCTTGAATTCTCTCTGGTAGCAAGTATATAACGAAAGGTACTGAGCAGGGCCAATTTCTACTGGATCACGTCTTCAGCGTATCTTCATCCTCAGAGTGAAACAGACAGCTTCTAATTCAAAAAGCAATTTTTAAAACCTGCACTGTCTTTCTGGAAGAATCACTCTGCTCTCAGAGCTGCCATAGGCAGCCCAGCAGCAAACTGAAACTTAGAGAGAGAGAAGTAAACAACCAGGAGGTTTGTGTCTCGGGGTCAGGAAAGACAATTTACCAATTACAATAAAACTGATCAAATGGAGAAAAGTTATTAAAAAAACCAAACCAAACCAAAAAACCAAACCCACACTAGGCACATGGGTAGTGTTTTCTTCTATTCTTTCCCTGATTTCTTTTCACCAAAAAGAAAAGGGAAATGATATAGCATGCAAGACATATAGAAGGATAAATGAAGGAATTCTGAGTAAATAAGAGGGGAAAACAAAATTATCTCCCTTTATGTTGGCATTGCTTTTCACTCCTGCTTGTCATAAATTTCATTATGCAGAAAACATTATCACAGAATTGTTAAGGTTTGAAGGGATCACTGTAGCTGTAGTTCAATCTCCCTGCTGAAGCAGGGTCACCTAAAGCACAATGATCAGGATTGTGTCTAGACAGCTCATAGATATCTCCAGTGAAGGAGACTTCACAACATCTCTGGGCAGCTTATTCCAATGCTCAGTCACCCACATAGTAAAGTTCTTCCTCATGGTCAGGTGGAAATTCATGTGGTTTATTTTGCTTATGCCCATCACCTCTTGTCCTGTTGCCTGAGAAGCACTCAGTTCTCCCTCATTAAAGCTTAAAAAACAAAAAGATAAAGTATGTGACTGGGATAGATGACCCAAATAATGGGGTTTGTTTTAGAAGTTAACCCCCTGCTATTGTTGAAGCAACAGTACATCTGTTCACTGCCATCAATGCTGGCTGCAATGTACAACAATCAGGTTGCTGCAGTCGCTACGGGGTAAGACTGATTAGAGGATATGCAGGCTACAGATATAGAAATTAATCAGATTGATGACGTGGAAAACATCAGCTTTCACCATAAATCCAAGGGTTTCTGTGTTATAAAGCCATTTACAAAGTCTCTTGCTCATCACAGATTGCCTACATCAGGGACAAGTTGACCATGGGCACACCATTTATCACTGCCATTCACAGGTACTTAAGAGAGGAGTCCTGTTTATTCCCAGCCTGTTTCTGTCTCCTTGCTGCTGGAAGCAGCTTGCCAAGAAGGGCTGGAGTGGCTAATTCAGATTTTGGGGAAATAATGACAATCCTTGTTTGACTTGGTCTCTGGGTATTTGAAGAGTGAGCTCCTGGAGTGTTTCTTAGCCTCTCCAGCCGTTCCTTCCTCCCAACGGGTTATAAGTCTTTCTGGCAGCTGAATCACTGCATTATAGCCTTTTAGGAACCCCCAGGCATGCACACAGAGCCATGAAAAGAGAAAGACCACCCTGCAAATTCACAGGTCCTCAACAGGAAGGCATAGCAGAAGTAGACATGAAGGTGTGATTTCACCTTTGTACCTCCCTCCCTCAGCTTTGTGCTGGTCCACAGTTATCATCCCTGTTCTGCAATGCAGAGCAGGGGTCACTCCTTCAAAGTGTTATTGCGCTCACTTCTGAGCTCTGCTGGTATTTGGAGGCAGGACTGGAAACTCAGTGTATCCAGGAGGTACTTCATTACCCTGCCTTGTGACTGCTGCCTGCTCATCTCACAGATAAATGGCCACTTTGACATTTTTATTTATTTTTTTAGTCTTACTACAGCCTGTTATGAATCATCTATTTAAACATCTCTCTGCCTCTCTAGGCTAGAATGCACTTTAAAGCTCCTGTGCTTTGAAACAAAATGCTGCCTGGAAAACTTAAGAGTAGCACTTGTAATGTGAAGTACTCCATCAGTCTTTAGCTACAGAACAGTGATAGAAAATGCCTCTTCGATGCCATGGTCCTAATTAGTCTTTTAAGTGATCTGCCTTTCATCCACTCTGCCTTATACCAGTGCTGCTGTGGCCTGAGTCCTTAGAGATTGCCCTGCTGATATCTTAGGGTGTCATCAAGACTCCAGTCTTGGCTGCATCTAAATACCAACAGCAATAAGCAGGGGAGCAGTCTGAGGTGTCTGTCAGTTGGATCAAGCTTCTGAAAGGAACTTAGTCAGAATCAGGAAAAATCCTTGCAGCAGTGAGACACACCAGGGTTTTCTTTCCTTTTTGAGATTCCTCCAGACAGATGAGGAGACAAAGACTATTTCTTAAATAAAATAATAATAATTTTTCAAAAAGGGCAGCCTTCCCTACGAGATCAGAATTGTGAACAAGTGTAGACTATTAGGATACAAATATTTCTCTAATTGGGCTTATCAAGGTGCCTCTCACTTCGTGAAAAACACTCAAATGACTGCTCTGTTGTTGAGAAAAATAATAACTTGTTTTCCTTGATTGGATAGCTTTGTGAATACTTGCTAATTGTAAATCTTCAGAACATAAAAAAATGTCCAATATGTTAAACCAGAAACTACTTATATCATAACAAACAATACAGCTTGAGGCTACAAACACAGAGCATCATCTGCTGCCTGTCTTTGTATAGTTAATAAGGTACACAGAAAGGCTCCCACAGGCCATTACTGTCCAAAAAGCCTGCTATCAACTTTTCAGCACAAAATGGATCAGATCATTATGCAAATAAATCCTAGGGTCAATTTATGGCTGTTTGCAGCTGAGGGACCAGCTGCCTCTTGAATGAGAATCAGTGCCAATGCCTCTCACATTGAGCTAGACAATGACAGCAATCCTCAGACCTCTGGGGATAGCACTGGAAATATCAGGGCCCTGCAGGTTAAATATATAACACAGACTATAATGGAAGAACAAGGAAGCAATGCAAAGATCTCTGGCAACAGTGGGGGGCCTGTTTTGGAAGAGCCATACTGTTCTGTCTACCCTTGCCACTAGCAACCCTTGAAGCAAAGCAGACATGCCGAACTTTGAGGTGCCGTCACATGAAGTAACACTTCATTATACATTATAATATCCTTGGCAGTGTTCAAGGCCATGTTGGACTGGACTTGGAGCAACCTGGTCTAGTGGAAGGTGTCCCTGCAGAATGGTTGGAACTGGATGATCCTAAGGTCCCTTCCAACCCAAACCATTCTGTGATTCTGCTTTGGGGTTACTGCCAGATCCCCACACATCTTATTATTTCATGACCCCCTAATATAAATATAGAAAGTGGTCATTACTATGCAATTATGTGCATTATTTAAAAGAGGTGAATTAGGAACAGAAAAGATCCCCAGTGTCAATTTGCATAAAGGACACCAAGTGCCCCATGACAAAATGCATTTCAGGATGAATTCTTGTTTTCCCCACTATGCCACAAATTCCATTTGCCACTTCACAAGTTGGGTCAAGGAATTAAGAAGGATCTGCCTGGAAAATATGAATTATTACTGCTGTGAAGAGAAAGTGGATTTGAGAGAGGTAACAAGGAAAAGCAGCCTTAAAATCTTCTGGTTCTCAGGCACATGGTTTGGCTTTTCTGCTGTAGTACTCCTCCACCGATGGCCACCACTGGTAGCAGCTCCCTGGGGAAGGATTTGGCCCTGCAGCCCCTGTGTTTGCAGATGCCTGAGCTGCTCCTCTTACTGACTCCTTGTCCCAGCTGTCACTGTTGTACCCCAGTTGTCCTTGGGAACAAGGGAGGGAAACACTTAGTGTCACTTTTTATCTGCATTTATCTTATCTTCCAGCTCCTGCTTCACATCTGAACAGACTGTGCCCAAGCTATATGTCCCAGTTGTTTTGAGGTGTCTGGACCAATTTATCTTTTTGTCATCACTTATTTTTAGCATATACCCTCCACCTCATCCGTGTCCTCTTTGCTGTCAGCCCAGACAATTTCTGGTTTGACCCTATCTTTTGTTCTTTGAAACTGGGCCTCATTTTTTCTCAGGGCTGGACTTGGTAGACTTCTTCACAACCTTTCATATGTATTTTTGCTGCCATTACTTTTAAAAGGTTTGCTACTGCCACATCCATTGCAATACTAATAACTTCACAACTTGCCAAGCCTGACCCAAAACCTACAACCCTATTTTCTGAATTCTGATCATTTTTTATTCTCCGAATTACTCAGTTTTGTGTGTACAAGCCATTTTATGTAAAAAACTACTTCTTGCTGTAAATTGATATAAAAGTAGGGCTACCATCTTCAGAAATGACAAAAATGAAAACCTCACAAATCATTAGGAATCAGGTTCTGCTGTATAATTTTCCTTCCAGTGTCTCCTGTGATTTATTTAATGGCTTTCCTGAAAGTTCCAAAACTAACAGGGAACAGATTGAACTGACCTGCTCTATTGCACGATCTTACCTGTTTTAGCACTGCAAAGCTTTTTTTCCCCCAGTCTATCTGGAAACTAGAAGAACGTGGAAACCTTAGACTGATTTTCAATAAGGTGCATATAAATTCACAGAACAGTTATTAGTGGGGAGTTTCACTGGCATGTTCTGTGACCCATCTCCCATGTTCCTGGCACTATCAAGAAGTTTTTTAAAACCAAAAGAATGGAATACATTTTTTTCCCTTAAGCTTTGTATCTAGATGAGCTTGTAACATGGAAAAAAGATTAGTGGCTGAAATGTTCATCCAGTGTGCTTCACTTAAGTAAAGGTCTTGAAGTTAAAAGAGTGTATTTCAGACTTTCAACTGATAAAAACAATGGTTAAACCAAAGCATATAAGAAAACAAAGTCCCACTAAAACCATTGACAGTTATTCCCTTAAAAGACACTGGGTTTTGCTGTAATATATTAAATAAACAAGGGAATGTCTCAGTAAATTCAGAGGCACTTATTTGCCAACACTTCCTGACCTTGATGCATTCTCTGCAGCATCAAAGCATAGAGATATTAAATAATGAACTCTGATTTTCATTTATAATTGACAGTTCATACTTATTTCCCTTAAACGGCTCTTGTTGAGTTCAGTACCCAGTGTTTCATCAAAATCATGCCAGAGTTGAAGCTGTGCTTTCACCAAAAGGAGTGAATTTTCAAAGAAGTGATTTTTATGTTGACTGCTTCCTGCAGTCTTTGCTGTGGACATTTCCTGATTTAATAAAGTTTTATTTATCCCCTCACGGTGAAAGGTTTCTGCAGGCTGGAGCACTACAATTATTCTAAATGGAATCTTGAGGCATGTTTATAACAAACTCCCCCGTGTGTGTCTTTTCATTTTAAATGGCTTGCGCATGTTAAAACCCCGACATAACAAAATAGCAAAAGAAATTATTAGAAATTATTACTGCAATTGTACACAAAAAATAGTTGCTCACAGCTATGCTGAACTCTCAATTTACATCCAGGTTACTGCAAGGTAATGTCAGATAATATAAATGAATCTAGCTCCAGGATGGAAAATGTGTGCCTGAACGTACACAGAGATTTTCTATGCACTGTCCCAGCTGGCTTCTCAGGATCAGAGGAATGCAGGAATATTTTAACCTGTGAGGTGTTTTACCCTGTGAGGAGTAAAATAAGGAAATGGACCAGGGACCATGTTTTGGCAGTAGGAGCGTGGCTGCTGGTACACTCAAGCTCCTGGAAGAAATGATCTGTATAAACGTCGCACAAAGCTATGTTCCCGCTCCATGCTTCAGGTCATTGCAGCGTGGGCAGCAGCTGCCCAGTTTACCCTCCTCGAATCAGCTCTTCTGCAGGACAAAACAGCAGTTTGCAGTCCTGCTTTTTGTTTAAGTAGTGTGTAAATACACTCTACAGATCACTTTATTAGCCATAGGGCTGTTTTCTATTAGAACTGCCAAAGGTCAAAGCCAAAGTGCAGTGTTAACATGGAGCAGTTTCACCAACAGCAATTTCAGCACAGGGTCTTTCAGACCAAAAATTGAGAAAAAGATATAAAAAAAATTAAAAAATAATAACAATGCAAAACCTACCACTGCCATTACCAGAAGCAAGGTTTTTCCTGCTCTCCACCAGAGAACAAGGTATTCCCAAGGTGTGCCAAGACTGAGCTGGTGGTTTTCTGTAAAGACAAAGAGAAATATTATCCTTCTGCATGTAAAAGAATATTTACATGTTAAAAGAGGAATCTTTCATATCTTGCAGCCATTTTCCTACATTCTGTGGAAGAGCTGGTGCCATTTCTCTTGGCCTGCAGCCTAAAATGGCCTGAGTCAGGAAATGTTATTTTAACATGCTTTTCCTGTTCAAAGTATCTAAACTACCTGTATATAACTGGTGGCTGCATTGAAAGCCACCCCCGCTGATACTTTACAGACCAAGCTGTGTTTTGCACTCACTGGAGTCCAAAGCACAGTGATATAGTATTGGAGGGCTGTGTGAAGCTGTAAAAGCTAAAGCTGGGGCAGTCACACCCTGCTATCACTCAGGAGTGACTTGTCCTTCCCACCATCCCCTGTTCCTGTGAAAGGCAAAACTGTTCAGCATTCAACCCAGGACAGCAATTTCTGCGTTCTAATATTCCCTTTGCCTTGCCCTTTCCAGCATGAACGAAACAGTGCTACATTCCAGGTAATTGCAAGCTTTTTATGTTCCCGTACTGTGGAGGCCATAGCCTGACACACTTGAAATGAGGAGCACGTCCACACACGCAGATCCTATTCCCTTTCTCTTGATTTATTAGCTGCTTCTGAAGCAGAGCTCAATCACAGCAAAGAGTGGACAGAGTCACAGTGGTTGTAAATATATAGTAATTCCTACACATATATGATGCTATTGATGGCACAAGACTCTGCATAGCATCTTCTATCAGATACATCCTTTTATGGCCAGTGTTGTTCATGGTCACAAATTCATATTTAAGTGCACATAAGTCAGAGAGATTTCCTTAAAAATTTTTGCATAGTCCCACAGTTCCCCCTTCAGTATCTCATAATGCTCTTCTTAATCTTTGCTCCCTCTTATCAGTTACAAATTCCAGGCCTTACCTCTTTGAGCGTATGCCTGTAGTTTTAGTGGCCCATCAACTAGTGGCTGAAGAGTTTTAGTCTTGGATTCCATGTCCTTTAGCACTAGTCCACTCAGTTTATGTTGTTGTGCTTGTTTATCACTTTCCCTGTTGCTTATTATTCCCTTTGAACTTAAAATGTCCTGCATCAGATAGCCTAAATGAAGTAGGTGCACTTGCATCCTTCCACATGCCCTTGCAGAAGGGATGGAAAATGCACCTCCAAGTGGCTAGGATGAAAAGCAGCTCTTCACAGGTAAGGGATTTGCAGTGTTAAACATATATCCAAAAAAGAGCTCTTCCAGTTTTCAGTCCTGTGAGTTGCAGGACAACAAACATTTAAGTGCACCTGGTCCTGGCAGGTAAACAGCCCTGGAAGCTATTGGATTTCATTTGGTTTTAATCAATCTTGAGATTGCCACTCTGTTGCCCTCAAGGCTTTTAGGCACAAGTTACTTGAGCTTATTTTTCTGTCATACCCTGCCCCATTGAGGAAATACATCTTACAGCTTTCTGTTAAAAGCAAACTATGCTTGCCTTCCCTCTGATATCACAAGTATCTCTCTGTCGACCTCTCTATTTGGCATCAGAGAACACTCTCTATTTTTCAGGTGATACTGTTTGGTGCTTTGCTGCCTCAGGTAAAATGAAGGTAAGGAATTCTTTTGGAGCTGTCTTTTCCAAGCCTGCTCATTCTCTCACAATTCAGGAAGAAACACAGATAACCAAAAGCTCCTATGGAGGGTAGATAAGGAGCTTGCCTTTAAGGGAACATGAAAAGCCTTCCTCAGGTAGTTTTACAAAAGAAACTATTTTATATCCTTTCCATGAAACATTTGTTTGTTTTTTCCTCACCAATTACTATGACTAATATGATAATGCCTTTCTTTCCCAAGCACAAACAAAACCCCAAATCACAACAAATTAAAATGTCTGAAAACAAGTAATAACACTGCCAACAAAAAACAGCCTTCAGCCCCATAAATTAGAAATTTCAAGCCAATAAACATCTCACTCAATCCATCCTTTTCTCCTAAAAATATCAGTGGGGATCTCATATGATGATTTCTTTTGGAAGTCAGAAGTTTTTCCACCCTTCTTTTTCAGCTAAAAAAATGGGCACCAATTGCATCAGATATTAACTTTGTGCAGTAACATTACACTACTGTCAGTGGTTCAGTAGACATGAGTTAAGTCACCCACATTTATTTTTAGGGGTAAAAGCCAGTGAGTTGACCTATTTATTCTACTGTTTTAGAAAAAAGTTCTTTGTTGACCGGTTTAAGGTTTGGCAAAGACACAGCTTGGTTCTCTCAGACAAGTATAATTTACATCCTTATTGCTGTCAACAAGCAGACATCAGGAGAGTTTCATTTTTCCTCCCATGTCTGTTTGCTGATAAGTTTGAACACACTGCAATTAGAAAAGCCTCTGCAAGCAAACTCTCAGGAAGCAAAAAAGTGTTACCATGACTCCAAGCTTCATTAACAAGGCCAATATACGTAGGTTTCTCAGAAATGTCATTTGTCCCTGATACTTTCACACCTATCTTGATCCATTCCAAACACAAGTTCCATTAGCAACTGAGCTTTTATTTCCATTTCCTTAACTTCAAATTGATATCATCTAAAAATGCAGATGACTGCAACTTCTTTTTTTCTCCTGTGTTGATGTATCCTGTTATTGATGTGCTTTTTCTTTACTATTTGTTTTTAATATAAGTAATTAGAATTGTCATTTCATCAAACATACTCCTTGGTTAATTAGGTTTGCCAACTGTTTCTTAGCTTCATAGTTGGGCCGTCCATTTCCACTTAATGATGACTTCTCTGGATTGTTCTGCAGTGGTGAATCTCCTCAAAGTTCTCATTTTGAATATGCATTTTGTATGTATTTTTCTAGGCCTATTTAGGACAAAATATAGAATATTCTTGATAAGTTTCAGGAATGGACTGAAAAAAGAAGGGCAAATAAAGATTCAACATTTAGTTTGTAATAATAATCTACCCCAGTGTGAAAAGAGGTGCAATTAGGTGGGTGACAGTTCTGCAGAAAAGATATGATGATAGTAACAGGGAGTCAGCAATATCCTCCACTTTGTAAGAAAGATGTTAGATGGGGACATGATGCATGAGCTTCAAAATTTTAGAGCAGTGAGTAAGAGCCAGTAACAATTTCCATATATGGAAAGGATTTCTATATAGAAAAGGAATAATTTGACCTCTGTGACCTCTCTAGGCAAGATGCTCATAATATGGGCAGGACATTAAAACATAACGAAATGCAAGAAGCTTCCTGCCTGGCTTGACATGCATGTCGTGTAAGGGATGTCTGCACTTTGATGAATGAACATCTGGATGCATGTGTCATTATACTAGAATACACTCCATACAACTCACATTTCATCATTAGTTCCTTTGTTTTCTAAATAGTAAAGGGAATAAGCACAATATTCTGCTTTCTTTTGATGCAGAAAGTGGAATTTGAAATACAGTAATTGCTTCCATTGCATCCTCTCAGAGAGATGAAGACTGAGAGAAGAACTGAGAAACAGATTCTGTGAAAAAAAAAACCAAGTATCTGGATTATAATAAAAAGAGAAATAAAGTCAAGCTTCTAGAAAGGTTAAACTCCATAAGTAGGCAGGAGTTAGTTAATAACTAAATCTCCAGAGAGAAAAATGAGAAAGTAGTTTAAATTGCTCAGTGCATACATATACATATATATACATATATACACACATATATACAAAGAAAACAAAACCAAAGCAATAATCATCTTTCTTTTGACAATGAATATAGCAGATACGAATGATGAACTGCTGGGGGAAAACGAACAAAAATTCCTCCAGCAAACAACTTCATCTTCAAGACAGTTTAAAACAGATTCAGCAATGACAAAAAAGCAAGTAGGAAGGGTACTGAAGAGCTGTAAATAAGTTAACATTAACATGTAGTGAAGAAAATACTGACTGCATCTAAAAAGGGTGATCTGATCTAGAATAGCCCTAGATCTGGTGGCCTGATCTGGGTTTTGGCATCAGCCTCCCTCCCCTTCTTCCTCCTCAGCCATCAAATCAGGCCAGTTTTCCCCTCAGCCCTCCCAAAGTCATTATTCCTCTTCCCAGAATGTACTCCTGCTTGTTACCTCATCTTTCCTTCTAACTGAGTTTAATGACATTACTTCTTTTTGTTTGTAAGTTTACTTCTTACACCTGCAAGATCTGTTGATGCTGATCATTAAAGTTGTGGTTCATTAAGAAGCCCAAATAACTGAGATGCAATTAACTTAAAATTGCATGTACACCATAACACCATTTCAGAATTGCTTTCATCACCATTAGTCACCTTTCTGCAAAACCAGTGAGAACCCACCCCTAAGCTAGAACAACAGAATGGTTAACTGAATTCCAGTTTTAAAATCTGAAGCATGGGTAACTGCATCATACTGGAAAACAGAACTGGCCTCTGGTATCTCAATATAAGTCTCTGAGGGACTGCAAGCAACATATTTATTTTACTGTCCAAACTGAGGGAACAATATCAAGGAGATATTAGGCGATACTTCAGTATCAGTAAGAATTTAGAAATAAACATGCAGTTTCAAATCTTGTTATTGAAGTGCAGAAACCCAAGACTTTTGTTTCTAGCATTTCTGAATTGATATTAAGAATTCCATTCCTCATCACATGCTAGAGGAGACACAACCATCTGAGACACTGGAAGAGTAACTGTTTCAATCTCAGCCTTGCAGAACAGATTGCTCTGGGTTGCAGCTCTGCACCTCCCATTTGATTAACCATGCCACAAGCCAGGTACCCAAGAGCCATTTATAATTACATTACAATGCAATTATATACACAGAGGAAAAGCCAAGTTGGATGGATGCTTTCTCAGACAGTCTCAGTAACAACCTGTTCTTTTTCATCAATAGATCTTCAAGTGCTCAAGAACTTTAGGAGCTTTCAACTCAACTGTCTCAAGACAAAGTTGGTTTTCAAAGAAGTGGAGGCGTGTAAACTTCCAAGGCTTTTCATTTTGTGTAAAGAAAAAAAGGAGATTTTAAAAGTTTAGCAAAAATACTGATTTTGAACAACTTGGAATTTTTTGTTCAAATGCTTAGCTCAGAGCACCACACTGCAAATTTCACCCTAAATTCCTATAAACTTCAATCAAACTGTAAGTAAATCCATCTAGAGTATTTTAGGGAGAAATAATTCACAACTTTAAGAACAAGGATATTACTGGTCAAAATGCAGTAAGTATATTCTGTAACAAACTACCGAACTCTGTTTCGCCCTTCTGCAGCTTTCCTTTTCCATTGAGATATTCATAATACTTAATTTTTCTGTCTGGAATACATAAAAGACCAATAAATGATGAAAAGCTGATGAGTAAATCATTGGCTCATCTCTGCTCTGCCAGAGAGTTGCTAGGTATCTTTGACACCAATCTTTCTCAAAAACAGTCTCTCTGAAAAGGAGTCTATCAAAACTTGACAATGGTTCATTCTTTCTTAATACATTCTCTGGACATTTATGCTATGGCATCTCTGCCTGCCAACATTATGTTTTATCTGTCTCTCTCCACTACGGGAGCCAGACTCAGAGCACTGAAGCTGAAAGCTTCTTGTGAAGAGCAGATAACAAAGAGAAGCAGCTGAAGTCCCTCAGAGCAGCCTTCTTGAATGACACATGGCAAAGCAGCATGGGAAGCCTGCATACTAAAGCTAGTTTCTATGCAGGTATCCGTATCCCTTAGTACACCACCCCTACCTCCAGCTTTTACAGCAATACTGTGCTTTAGGGCTCAGCCCTCAAGTTCTGCCAGTGGATTAGTGTTTCGCAAACTGCTGCCAGCATGCAAGATTTCTAAATGCAGAGCTAAACCAAAAAATATTTCCAAGGTATTGGACATTGAAATCCTAACAATTATGACAGAAGCCAGCTGGAGCTGTCAGGCGCTCAACACTCCCTAAAACCTGGGCTGCTAATTTCCAAGCCAGGAGTCAAACAGCAGCTGTCCATCCGCTGCTGAACAGCCAGCCTGCCGCTGTCTTAAGCATTTCCTCACCACCAGTCTCTGCCTGTGCTCATCTAATATACAACATGCACAGCATGTGGTTACTAAGACCATTCCTGATGCCCAGGATTATTTATGCATTGAACTCAGAGTGCCTTTGGGATTCATTTTCTTTTTTTCCCTTTTGTTACATCAGTTGTTTGATGGGGACAAGAGCTGCAGGAAGCATTTGTTTTTACTCCTATCTCCCTTTGTAAAGCCTCTCTCTGTCCATTATCTACTTCATGTTTATTATGGTAATATTAAGTCATAAGCCTCCTGGTGTGGATAAACAGCCAGAAGCTTATTTGTAGTTAGGTGCTTCTCAAGGATTGGGGTGGGAGCTACATGCTAGTGCAGCTGCAATAGGAGCTACTGACACTAATGCTTTCCGAAGCTCAGTATTTTAGATTACTTTCGGTACAGTCTATTTCTTCTACTGTCAAGAAATCAGTAGTAAACCTTAAAGCAATTTGCTTTTTAGAGAGTGTGGTGAAGAGTGAATTATTAATACTTACAAGTTACCTGTTACATGGACATGCACAAACTTAGTAAGAAGTAATATTTAGGCAAATGTGTGGTAATCAATCCTGTGCTGAAGCAAAGCTTAAGCGCAGCTGCCCAATGGCATACCATATTTAAGCCAGTCTCCAGGTCCAACAGGTTGGGATCCTGCTCTTCTCACCTTCCTGGAAGAGACCCATAGGTCTGAAATTACACGTTTCAACTATTGGATATGGAGCTGTTTTAAGCCCTATGACTGTCAGTGAAGTTCATTAAAAAGTGTCATTGCTGTGACTCTCACCTAGCTAATGCTGTGCACTGCTTACTGGTGCACAAACACCAATACTGTGTGGCAGACAAAGTTTCACATGCAACCTAAGGCACCTCATGCCTGGTACTCCTCTCCAAGGTACACAGTAAAGCTCTTCACTAGAGGTGGCACTGATAAACAAAAATATTCCTTAACAAGGCATTTCTGGGTTCGTTCTGGATCAGCACAGACTTATTCATGTTTCATGATGACTTCATTGATGCTGTCTGCCTGGATTTGTGTTCTTTGATTTAATGCATGTGGACATGAGCCCCATTGCTGATACAGCAGTGCAGAGCAGCTAGCAGAGAAAAGCCTCCAGGTACACAGCTAATTGGCACCAGCAAAGGGCCTGGCTCTTCACTTAGCAGATGTCACTTTGTATTAGTTGATTGTCAGGGACCATGATTCTTATTTTTTATCCCTGACAACATCACTCCTATTATGGTTTGTGTGGTCTCTGCAGAGAGGTTTGTCCTTGTTTTCATTCATGTCTGCATGAAACATTCGTTAACACAGCATCATGTTTAGTTCTGCTTTCAGCTGAACCCAATTTTCACATCAGTCAGTGCTGCTACAGTACCATCTCAAACCATTCAGATATCACCCGCTACAGAAACTGTGGCTACAAGGTCATATTTCTTCAAGTAAAGATAGGGAAACAATAAAATAAATCTAAGCCTTTCAATTAAGCCTTCCAAACATGGGTGGTTGTTGTGGGGGGTTTTCTGCGGGGTTGGTTTTTTATTTATTTGTTTATTTGTTTGTTTACATATATTTTTGCTTGTTTAATAGAATGGTTTGTGTTGGTAGGAAAAGAATTTGAGGATCATCTGGTTCCAATCCCTCTACCACAGGCAGGGACACCTTCCACTAGACCAGGCTGCTCCAAGACCCCTTCAACCTGGCCTTGAACACTGCCCGGGATGGGGCAGCCACAGGTTCTCTGGGCACCCTGTGCCAGCGCCTCAGGACCCTCATAGTGAAGAAGTTTGTTTTTCACTTCTGCACCAGGGTCCATAATTGAGTGCCTCAGAGGGAAGTCCACCTTCCTTCCCCACATTTCCTTGCTCAGGTGCCACCTACCGGATACTATCTTTATTTTGTGCATTTTCCTGCTGCTCCTGCCTGCATCCATATGCAGCCTGTGCCGCACTGACAGGAGGGACGAGCATGTCTCTATTGGTAAATTTTCAGTTTCTCTAAAAAAAACCCAAAAAACAAACAAACACAAAACCAAAAAAAAACCCCCCACAAAAAAACAAAAAAACAAGGGGGATGTTTTACACATCAGCCTCTGTACCTCCTTTTCATTGACACGAGCAGGCTACTTCATCCAAGTCTTCATACTGACATGAAAATGCAGGTCAGAAAACCCTGAAGCTGCCTTAAACCACAGCATTAAGTAGCAATCTAAAAAGAAATTGTTGCATCAATAGCTTCATTTTTAAATCAGCTCTGGGAGGGGGTGAGAGAAGGGAGCAGTGAGGGTATGTGGTAATTAGATTCTCTCCCTCATCAGAATTGCATTACCAACAAATCAGCGAAGACGCCTGGCTTCTTTTTAGTTTCCTTGAATTTAACCATTGTCTAAGAACCTCCTAACAACAGAGCTGCAGTATGATTAACCCGGAGCTACTAACTACAGTATTTCAATACCACGCTGCATGTGGTTGGCTCTGTATGGTCAACCACAGTCTTCTCATGCTCAGAAATAACACTGCTGCCAGACACAGAGGAAAGGAACAGAGTTACAGGTTTGAACAAGGTAGGTTAGTCTGTAATTATGGACATTGATCGAAAAAGAGCACAGAAGGCTTTGTGTTATGGAATAACTGGCACACATGAGTCCAATGAACCAACTTAACTTTTCCTGAGGATGTTGCCTTGCTCCTTGTTCTTTGTTCTTCATGTCCTGTCTTTTCAAGGTTGTTAAAAAGCTGTCAGTTTTAGTTTTGTAAATGTCTCATATCAATTCCTGTCTCCTAGGCACAGCAGATCAGCACTTTCAGATCCCCAGACTATGAACCTTTTAACTCTGGCAGATCATACATGTATTTCTTTAGTTTGGAAGAAGAGAACATGTTTGCATCAGATGTACTTATGTGTTGCACATTTACCCACAAAAGTGGTGATTTGCAAATGACCTAAGCATTACCTTACATATGAATTGGGACCAGGATCTTCGTACTGCAAATAGATAGACTGAGGCAGTGTAGAGAGAAATCTGCTCTCCCATTTGCACATAGAAACAAAACAGATCAACACCACCAACCCCCATACACACAGAAGGACTACAAAGGCTGTCCCATTTACCTTAATTAAAGTTAGTGCAGACTCCTTCAATGAAATTAGTCTGATCAGGGCTTATCAGTGAACCAGTACTTAAATCTTGTGCTGTTGAAGTTGAGTTGTTTGTTGCACAACACTCTGGATCACAGAGCTTAATAACACACCACCTGCGTTACCAGGGAATTCCAGATGTTACCAGAAGATAACAGCTCACAATTCAGAAGCAGCTAATTTATGCAATTCTCTTTAATGCACTTTATTAAACACAAAGCGGTCAGATGAGTTGTCAGGAAAAATAAGTCCCTTCCTCCACTGCTAAACTCAAGCCCAATGCTTTGCAAAGCTTTACAGCTACCACAGATAAGTTACTATCAGGCAGAAAGATCGCCTTTGCCCTGAAATGCAGTAACCCTGAACAGAAGAAAAGGAAATTCTGCCCCCAGAACAAGAGAAGCAACGTACACCATTGCCTTGGCTACAGTCCATCCAGGAGACAGGGTTGGAGCAGCACACAGACAGCACAGCTCAGAGAATGTTCTAGGTGCCTGGGACTGAGCTTAAATTAGCCGGCAGCAGGGTCTGAGTCCCAGAGGAGGCTGCTCAGGGTGATAAGGGCACCAGTGAGCTTGGGGCCCTGGATACCTCCTGCAGCCCCAGGAAGCCTGTGAGGCAGCTGGTAGAATTGTGGGCTGGTGGCAGAGACTTGGTGGTAAAGTGCTGTGAGCTGGACCTGTTGTTAGGGAGAAGGGGTTAGGGCTATGCTCTGGTGGTCAGAGGTTTTTTGGGTCTGCCTTAAAGCTGAGGAGACAGGTCTGTGACTTTTATTTGTATTTAGCCAGGCTAACTCAGAAAAATAGCTCTCCAAGGCTACAGGCAGCATCAGTGACTGCTTAGACCCAGGCAATGTCTGGACTCATAGAAGGCCTTTGCTTAAAACCAGCAGCTATTTTCTGACACTCAGAGTCCTCTAGATACTGAGAAGCAAAACTGCTTTATTTTGTACGAAAACAAAATTCCTATTTAGTTAACAAAAGATTGCATCTCTTATAGGATATTTCCCATTGGGCTTCCTAACTGTGCAATGCTGTGCCTTAGGTGGTACCTCAGCCTGACCTCACATATCTTGGTGACTGCAGCATTTCACTTCTGGAGAGAAGTTACATTTGCAGGGATGCTACCCCACAGCAGGTGGGTACATCATGCCAGTATACAGCTTTTTGCAGTGGGCCTTTTACATAAACCTGCCTTTAAATATCCCTTTGCTGTGAGTGGGAAGAAACAGAGGGAAGGTAAAACTCATTTGGGCTTAATGCCATATTTTATATAAATGGGTGAAGGAAAAACAATTGACAAACAGCCAGTATTCTGGAGCTGAATAAGGAGAATGGGAGCAGCACAAAAGTAGCATTTTGAGTCTGGCAGAACCCTTGATTAGGAAAGTCTTGTCTTTTATCTACCTGAATTGAACAGCTTACTCTGAATACTACCATATTTGACTGCCCTCTGCATACCCTGTTCCTCACACCCTGAAGATCACACATGGTGTTCATGACTTCTCCTGGAGCACTGTGTGCTTAAGCACAGGAAGTAGCACATGCTGTGCATGCCATGATGGACAGAAAGCCTTAGAGAGGGACTGACCTTAGCTTGCAGGCAGAATAACTGAAGCTGCCTTTTTGCATGGCTATTTCTCATTACTGCTTTAAGAGAAGAAATGTAAAAGGAGACAATCATCGGGGCCATCTTCTGTCTGGGTTAGCAGCTCCTCCTCTGCCATTGGACTGGCTGGAGTTGACAGGGGGAAGCAGCACCTAGTATTGCTCATTTCTGGCATGCAATGCCATCATATTACAAAAACACTTTTACACCATGATGGATTAAAAGAACCCCACATCTTCACCCTTATAAAGTTTACATTACAAAAATAGCAAATAAGCCATCTTCTACGATGTGTTTGTACAATGCTTAGCATGTTCAAGTTGTAAGTTCGGCAGAGGTCCCTAAGCACTGTGCTAAGTGAACAAGAAACACTGACCTCAGAGAAATCAGTGTCCTGTACTATAGCTGAGGGGGAGAAAACTATTCATACTCTCTGTGCACTCTCAGGGGGGTGGCTTTGCATCATGACCAGTGATTCCTGCACTAGCAAGTCAGGGATGAAATCACAACCATTAAATTTTTGTAAGGAAAGTAGCAGGGGAGAGCACTGTCACTTAAAATGAGACTAACTTACAGGATTTTTCCCTGGAAATGACTATCATTTGCCATTGTGCTCTGATAAGGCTGGCAATGGAGAGATGTGGCAGACAGTTTTGGCACCAACTGGACCCTCCCAAACATTCTCCCTGTTATTGAGCTGCTGAGCAAGGACTCAGCAGGCACTGATCCTATAACTAAGCCAAATCAGTTCCTACAGTCCTCATTTATTAAATCCCATCTGCTTCCTTCCATCCTTCCCTCTGGGCTTGGTTCCATTATGGTTTTGCTCTGTTTGCCCCAGCAGAACACCCAGCTAAGGGTCTCCTCCCTTTCCTACCTGCAGTCAGAAGCAGTCGAGCAAGGCTAACCAGTGTTGCTCCAGGTACCCCTGCAGTAGTCCTCAGCTCAGTCCCAGATCTCCTTGGTATGGGATGGTCTGTCTCCAGCAGGATCTGTCTTCACAGCAGGCCTTATTTATCAGCATATCAGACTTCATGGTGTCTAAGACAGCCTAATTTGGGGTTTGAGGTAATGCTGTTGCCACTAGCTTGGAGAAAATGCAAGAACATCTTTATATTATTTCAGTTACCCCTTCCTTTCCTTATCTCCTCACCCCCTGCACATATATCTTCACCCTCATTTAGAGTACACAGCTTTACACTCTATGTAGCATCAACAGCAAAAAGATAGAGGCTCTCTATTAAAACATTTTCCTTGACTTCTTTGTGGACACTTTCTGTCTCCCATTGGTTCTGGACTGAGTGACTAAGGATTGCACCATCAGTCTTTACTGCTTAATGAGTACTGAAATAGTGACTGGAAACAAAAAAGCATGTTTATTTTGTGATGTAAACAGAACAAAAATATTTTCTGCTGCAAACAGTCCTCTAAGTGTTCAGGGTCACTCTGGAAGAACTTCAGTTATGTCGCAATCTTTGAACTAAACTAAGAACTAGGAGTCTTGTGGCTGATAAAAAGCTGGGCCATTATTTTAAAGATAAGAATGTTTAATGTCTAATAACAAATCACAAGATGAATGTCCAAATGAACAGGGTTTTTTTTCAGTGCTATATTCTGAGAACCACAGAAATTAATGGTCACTTTGACTCGGGAGTCAGCCAGGCAATTACAGTGACACATTCTTACAAAGTATATGCTTATTTATTCAAAACAATCCCAAAACTTAAAATGCCCAGAAACATGCAGAAGTTTCTGGTCACTGCTTTGAACTCTATTCACCTTCACTTCACCAGTGCTACATCAAAAGGAATGTGGAGTTTATGTTTGTATTTAATTCTGAGCACATCCAAAGTAGCTTACCTTTTCAGAAAGGAAGGATGGGAAAACGAGCAAGAAGGCATGGATAAAGGACTTTTCATTTCCATAGGGAAAAAAAAAGTAATGAAATCTAGTGCATGCATTAGGCTCAAAAAATGCAAATGCTTTTTGTAACCACATCACAGACAAGGTGGGTGGAAGAAACATTTTGATGGACAAATATTTCTTGGGCAACACCTTCTGCTGACAAAGGGCAGAACTGCCAGCAGGGAAAAGAGCAGGCAGGAGCAGGAAGCAGCAGTGGTAACCTGTCCTGTACCGAACCACCCATTTGTTGTATCCACAGCTTTAAACACAAGAATCAGTTTTGAGGAGCTTTGTTCATGTACTGCTTCCTCCCAGCAGCGAAGGCAGAAAATTGGTGGCACGTTGAAGCTGGTGATAAGTGATTAATAATGAGAAACAATATCTGTTAGATGTTGTTCCTCTACAATTACAACAGAGTAAATAACAGTGCTTCCATAGAGATAACTATGGAAGATAGACAGAGATAACTATGGATTCTTCATTAGGGAGTGTAGTGGCAGGACAAGAGGTAACGAGCTAAAACTTAAACAGGGGAAGTTTAGATTGGATATAAGAAAAAAGCTCTCTACTGTAAGGGTGGTGAAGCACTGAAATGGGTTGCCCAGGGAAGTTGTGAAGGCTCCACCCCTGGCAGTGTTCAAGGCCAGGTTGGACAGAGCCTTGGGTGACATGGTTTAGTGGGAGGTCTCTCTGCTCATGTCAGGGGGGTTGGAACTGGATGATCTTAAGGTCCTTTCCAACCCTAACTACTCTATGATTCCACAACTGAATGTGAATTCATCCTTGATGTTACAGCTAAACCACTTTCTGCCATGAGATATGACTGGCATATAGCCATGTCAATAACTGTGTGATTATTCTTTCCAGAATGTAAACCCATCCTGAAAATAATGGGATTTCCCAAGCATAAAGGTAAGGCAGCAGTGAGGTGAGGCTTGAAGAGAAGACACCTAGATAGTTTGGGGGCTATTTGATTTTTCTTTCTACCAAACAGGAGTGAAGTAGATGTAGGGTAACACCAACGAAGAGAAAATTGTCTTGCAGAGACAGAAGTGAGCTGGCAAGGGCTGCGTGCAGCCAAGGTCTGATCAGGTTAGGCTCTAAGCCCTGCTATGGGAGCTGGACCTTTTACCCAGGAGTGGATCCACAACCCTTCTCATTAAAACACACCCAGAATGATACTTTTGATATAGACTCCAAGAAATGTGCCACTTCTTGAACACTGTGCTATCTTGATTTATAGTATTATTAACAAACACTTTGAATACAGGTTAAAATCACTCAGATGAAAAATGGTCTTGTCTGGTTCAAGTATAGGCAAACTGATAATCAAAGGCATTTTTAGGACCAGAGAAATTACTTTTATGGGAAAAATTGATTAAGAAAACACTGATAACTGAGATGCTTGAGACAGGACCTTGCTGGCTGTGTGACTGCAGAAACACCAGTTATGATGATGGTCTGACAACACCATATTTCCATTTCTGAAAGTCACCATGGATTCAGCACAGCAGAATTTTACCCAGAATTTTACTTATTCATAAGCAGGAGTCAGTGATTGGAAGTTTTGCAAAATATTTTGAGAGATTAGGAATAAGGCTTCACTCTTCTTCTACCAAAATTTATGCAAAGCAGCTCTGCAATTTTAACAGATAGGATCAATAAGTTTGATGCTATTCATCACCTTTTTATCTGTACCACCACAAAAGACAAAATTACACCTGTGTAATTTCAGCAACATTTTAAAAGATCCCCAAAGAAAAGTTCTGGTACTCAAAATGCACGTTCTAACTGTTTTACAAAAGGCTAAAACAGTCTCCTTCTATGTTTCATCAGATATTTATTCTGGTTTTAACCCAAGATTAAAGATACTGTTTTTCTTATACTCATGTTACAGTTCCAAGGCAAATTCCTCCTAACTGCATTCTGAAGGATGTATCTTTTGGAAACAAAAAATTAGCATACTATTTACCTATCAATACTGTAGCACATTTATCAATGCAAAACAGCAGCTTGCTTCTCTTCCAACATGTCAAGAGGCAGGTTGTCCTACCTGGGCTGTGCTGGGACATTATCTGTAATGAAAAGCTTTCAACTGCTGGGCAGACAAAATGCCTTCTGGCAGCCAGCTGTTATTTACCATCTGAGTAATTCACTTCTCCCCTCCCATGCAGAACAGCTGTCTGCTATTTTGCTGGTTGCAGCGGCATTAAGTGAACTGGTTTCCCAGTAAAGCTGCCATCATTCAGTAAGTGCCACCCCACCAGAACTACTGGGTTCAACCAGGTATTTCCAGATAAGCCACCATTGCACTACCCTCCCTTGAGCAGTTCTTACTCCAACTGATCCATAACATGCTGAATAACATGCTTTAGAAGTTGTTTTCTCTGAGCTGCCTCCTGGGAGAAGTTTAACTATGTGGCACCGCCAGGCAGGGTTGTGTTTTTGGAGATGGAATACTGCTGTCTGAGCCTCTTTTGCAGGGGTGTGTTGTGATCCAGGTGTTCACTGCAGACACCATGTTAATAATCCATCAGAAGCGCAGGGTCAGTGTCCAGGCATGCCTTTTCACTTAACAGACACTCTTAACCACTGCTAACCTCTGCTGGCCATAATAGAGTATCACCGTTCCTTGCAATAAAAGTAAATACAGAGTAGGACAACTAATACATTTTGTTAGTCAGGAGCTCAGAGGCCCTTTCAGAAGTATAACAATACCAACAGAATAAAGCAAGAACAGAAGAGTTCCCACTACGAACTTCTTATTAGGAAACCAATCCACATACCTCAATCTATATTACTACTACCCTTGCCTTTGGAGGAAGGATATTTAGGAGAGCATTTTTGGGTGGAAACATACTGTGATGAACCTCTGTCAAATCTTGCTGGGAAACTAAAATCCTTCAAATGGATAGGAAAAAAAATCAGCTTGTGGGCTAGGCTTTCATCTTGCATGGCCATGTACTCACTCTGAACATGCCTCTCAATTTTCACCTCAGTTTTCACTGACTGTTAATTTTTATGCCTTCAAAGTTTCTCTTTCTCTACACTCTCAGTGCAAACAACATTAAGCAGCTTCAAGCAACCACATTATTCCAAAAACTAGCATTTTTGTGGAAAATTAATGAAAGGTCAGATTTTTAAAATAAAGTGGAACGTGATAACTGAATGTTATCAAAATAAAATAAGATTCCAACAGCAACCTAAGCTTTTTTGAGCTTCTGAAACAGTTTAATCTGCTCATCTTTAGCCACGAGCAGACACACATTTCCCAAATACCAAACCTGAGCTGTAGAAAGCTGTAGTGAATGTGTCAGTGTGCAACAGACTGCAGTTGAAATCTTCAGTGTGGATGTTGGCTGGACAGGGGAAGCCAGCAGAAATTTTGGCATTGATTTTAATAGAATTGGGCTGTTGACTTTAAAGTTTCTACTCCATGGCCTCTGATATGTTCCCTGGTGAGGCTGGGGACAGAATGCTGAAGTCCTGGGCTGGTGTTTGCTTCCCTGCAGAATTGCAAAAGGGGAGCAGTTACTTATTGCTGCGAAAAAAGATGGAGAAAACTAATAAAGAGAGGCCAAAGGCTGCAGTGAAGCTAGTCAGAAGGGAAAAGCCACTAACACATGAGTAACTGGCTTGCTCAACATGAAATTTATTCTTATACTCTTTTGTTTTACAGCAGGAAATTGGTAGCTCACTGCTTGCATGCAAGGCAGCTCCTGGTAGAATTGCTAGGAAATGGGATAAGAACTATGAGCAGAATGAGCAGTTTCTGCGTACACATCCACCACATGGGGGATGAAAGTATTCCCCACAAGCATTTGTATGCAGTAGAAATAGGGGAGAGAGAGAGGGCAAAGGCTTTCAATTAATTGTCTCCATTTCCTTTCCCACATCCCCATTGCGTTTGTTTCCTTTCCTGATCCTCATGTCTTTTCTGGCATGAGAAAGTCAGCAGATGCCGCACAAGCATCCCTAGATCCCTTCTGTGCATCACATACACCTAATTTTTCTTATCTTCTACACTGCAGAGAGCTGTCCTGAGTTAAACCTGTTGCACAGAGGCTGTAAAGAGTCATTTTTAAGACTGGCAAAGAGAAGTGGCAAAGGATACATTTGCAGAGAAATAGAAGCTCATTATTGCCAAGTATGCTCATAACACTCTTACCTACAAAAATTTCCAGGATATGAACCTACAGAGGTAGTCCCAAGACCTGAAAATCATTCCATCCTGCCATGATACATGAGAAAAGTATGTACAGCCATTCCTTAGCGGGCTCCAACAAAATGCAGAATCCAGTATCCCCACGTCTTCTACGAAGAAACACAAATTTAAATGTGTCAATAAATTAGTGAAAGACTTTGGCAGTACAGAAGGAAAATGTGCAGCTGGTAACAAGTAAAATATTTTAAAATATTGCAGAAGTAATATTTTTCATGACTTTCATCTTTGAAAAATCATCTAAGAATAAGAATCCAAATAACCTTCAGTGAGACTTTAAGGTAAAAGTTCAGAAGTGCATTTCTATTTGATTCAAAATGATTTAAACATCTGAGAATGGATAAGGTTATGATGATACAGGACTATAATGGAATTGATGTACCAAAGGATGTGAATAGACATCAGTACTTTTTAAAAATTCCCCAACCATTAATATCCTACTTCCATCTTTGAAAGAACAGTGTTTTCTGGAGCAATCCTGCTAACTTCACTTGCTTTAAAGCAAAAACTGAAATCAACAGCATTGTTTTGGGCCAGCTTTTGGGAGTTCATCATCCAGCTTCACCAACAAAGCCGTTTCATAAAGGACCCAGATTGTGAAGCATCAGAGCAGCACGATTGCGCCTAGGACAAAAGCAAGGAAAGAACATTTGCAGATGCTCAAAACTGAGCAGTGCTGTGAATTCTGCTGCATTACCAAAAAGCTTACACAACAGCTGACCAGCTCTCAATGTCAAACCCCAACTGCCAGCACCAAATAACTTTTAAAATAGAATCCATTAGAAGATAGCAAATTAAATGGAAATCCTTGAATATACCACGCAGAGCTTCTACAGAGAGAATCTGAGGCCTGAAGAAAACATGTGCTGAACCTGAGAACCAAAGTCCTACAGGTTGCAGAAGGCTCAAGAACAATCTTAGAAATCATTTCCAGGTTATAAAATTTTGGGGGGCAGTGGAAGAGAAATGTTGACTTCAGAATGGCAAAATAACTAAGCATAAGAAAATGTCTCATGGGCCAAATCCTGCACAGGTCAATGACAGTGCATCACCCTGTGTAACTCAGTTACTGACACTGCCAGTATAAAATTACCTTTGTCCTCTGCGAGTAGTAGCACAGATTTATTTGTGGGTTTTTTATGCCCTCAGTCTAAAGCCATGACAATTGACCTTTTTGGTGTCTTGGTGCCAAACAATCTTTTGCAAGTTTTGTATTTTTTGCTGTCTAGGGCCAACCTTAATCCCCTTCAGTGCCTGATCAGACACATCATTGTTGAGAAGTAGAGAGGAACTGACATGATCAAGAACCTGGCAGGTGATGGGCACCTTCCCAAAGCTGACTGGCATCCTAGAGCTGCACGTCCAATCATTCTGCTCCCTTACTGTGAGATTAATATGGGAGGACCTGAAGATGAATGAACTGGAGGCCAGGAGATGCCAGGGATGACATCAGCGATTCCAAGGGCCCTCTGAGCCCTATGTAGCTGTTACTGTGACACTCATTACACAGAAACGCCTCCCCAGACATCAAAGCAAGCTGTAAAGAACATGATTTTTTTCTACCTGATGTGGGAAATGTGTGAGAGAGAGTCCTCAGGTACTGGGAGGAATTTCCAATATGCTTGGCAAACGCCATTGCCTGTCTGCTGTATTTATTCCTTCCTGTGCTTACCTCCTTGTACAAACAAGTATTTTCATGTGGTGACAGCCACTAAGTGACTGTCCATGTGAAGGGAAAATACCACTTCATTTGGGAGATGTAGAATCTGCCTGGGAACAGAACAATAAAGTGTTGGAAAGATTTAGAAGATGACGCAGAGATTTCATGCCTGGGCAATTATCATCTGAAAAATACATTCAGGTATCATTTTCATACATTGTCAAATTACAACAGATAAACAGACCACCTAAAGAGAAAGACCTTTCAATGCACAAAATAGGTTTGCCTCCAGGGAGGATTGGCCAGCTGGTATTTTGTATTTCTAGCACATTTGTCACTAATGTTTTTCTTTGAAGCTTTCACTCCTCTGTTGTCAACAAAATTACTGTCACTGTTCTGTACATGTTAACATACCTCCTGCAGATCCATCCTGCAGAGACAAAAGCAACCATCACACTTGAAATGACTGCCCTTGCAAAAGAGGTCCCACAGGACATTTCTATCCGACTGGAAAGTAACACTTTAAGCAGTGTGGATACAGCTTAGTTGCCCATAATTAGGTAAACTGGTAGTTTTTTCAAAATGCTGACATGAAACAGCCTTTCATATTTTAATAAGCAGGTGCAAAAAGAAAGAATTAGAACTTCCCATTTTACTGCGATACATTAAAATGTGTGTTGCAGAGGATGCATGAATCAGTCATAAGGCTTGAAATTTACAGCTTTCGAAATTCATTTCCAAGGCAGTTGAAAAGGAGATCCACATGCCTGGCTTTGGGTGTCTGAAGTCTGCTATATGCCTTTTTTTCCTCTCATTATCCTCATAGTTCCTAAAGATCTCTATCCATTGTCTTTTTCTATACTCTGTAAACCTCTTGTAAGAAGGACTGCCATCTTATTCAGTGCCACAGGTCCTATTCCATAGATTCAAATATTAAGTATTTTGCTAATGCAAGTGCTAAACAATAATAAAGGCTGGTTTCTTTGATATAAAGTAAGCCTGGGGATCTGAAAGACAGAGAATAATGTAATACTCCTGCTTTCTCTTTCTATGTGAATTGGCAGAATCTTAGTGAATGCTGGATCAATTTTCAGCCACTTCAAATGAGTAGGATGAGAATCTGTGGTCTGTTGTTTCTAGGTGGAGGTAGCTGTTAGAAAAAGTATTCTCTCATCTGTTCTTGGCTAAATATGATAACTTATGTCAGAAAGGCTTCAGCAAAGATGCACAGCAGGAACAGATTGCCTTTGTTGTTTCAAAAAGATGCTGGAGAAATCAAACATCAGTTGATACACCAGCTTATAAGAAGTACTTAGAAGTAATTTTCTGTATTATTTTGCTTTTATTGGGGGTACAGAGAGGAAATAAGGAGAAGCTATCAGAACAGGTTGTGTTTGTGCCTTTAAGACAAAAGACATATTGATTTCAACAAAGAACTCACCATGTTGAGAAGGATTTGTGTGCTGAATCAACAGGTCCTATGTGATAACTAGATTTCCAAAGCTGACAGATGCCTAGAGATATGGGAAAGAAGCTTGCATAATTCACAGCAACATCCCTGAGCTTTTAAAGTGGATCCCTAAAGGCTGTGGGGGAGAATAAAGCAAGATTACCTTTGTAATAAAATGCAAAACAATCACTGTCTTCCCTCCCTTCATCTTCTCCCATAAGTTATTTAGAAACCTTCTCAACACACTACTGCAGAAATGGCCTTCAAATAAATAATCTTTTGAACCCAAAAGATTAACTCATTTTGGTTCAGTGTGTCAAAGCAACCTGCTCAAAAAAAGAAAATGCATCATAATATGAAATAGAAACTTGCCTTCTCCTTTGCAACTTCCAATTTATCCATCAGCAATTTTCCATCTCATAGGTCTCATTTTTACACCCTTAGTTTTAACCACAAGGCAAGGGGCTGTTTGCTAAATATGTTAATAATGTAAGAGTCACTTTCAGTCTCACATTTCCTAAATGGTAAAATTCTTGGAAATTAATAGAACATCAGTGACTAATAACTGCTGAGAAACACATGGATCTGTTTGGGGTATAACCACAGTCCACTCTTGATAAAGCTTATCAGCTTTCCTTGGGTACAACCACCTGCTGAAACCAATTTAGAGGGTAGGATTTAACATAAAGGGTCACTTTTTCTGCTTTTTCTCCCTTAAGAAACTTCTTACACCCATGTAAGAGTAACTGTGCACGAGAGAAAGCAGAATGGCATAAACATTAAGTTTCCTTGAGAGTTTGCTCCTAAAACTAAGCATGAAAGGTGAGACAAGAAGTATCTCAAGAGGTCCTGTATTCCTGTGGGAAGGCTGGTGTTTTTTTTGGGTTTTTTTTTTAGCATATTTTGAAGCTCTGGAGATCCTGAAGGCAACTGGCTGCATCGCACAGTCACCAAACCATTAAGGTTGGAAGTGATCTCTGGAGATCATCTAGTCTTACCTGATTGCCAAGGCAGGGTCACCTAGAAACTGTTACACAGGAACTCATCCAGATGGGTTTCGAAAGTCTCCAGAGCCACAGCATTCAGCTGTGAAGCAGCTGATATCCTTTGCAAATATGGAACTTGTGCACTGTTCCCGGGTCAGTATACCTTTGTGAAATGACCTAAGTAGCTCCCCATCACAGCATAACCAAGATTTAGTCATTGGTTAACACATTCTGGCCATTAAAAGCTTTGCATTCACAGGCTGCCCTCACGACTTTCCAGGTACCTCTTGTTTCTAAATTTCCTTTTAATCGTTTGTCCATCACACTTAAAAGAATTTTGATATTTTAAAGCAAAGATGCACTGGGAAGTCTTAAGCAGCCAAACAATTGCATAAAAACTCCAAACTGAAGTAGTCATAGGCTAGAAGAGACCTGAGGAACAGGCTTAATCTACGCAAGCCTTGTGCTTACTCATTTCTATGTACGTGCTTAATGGCCTTTACTGGTGACAATGCTGACCCTGAACCACAGGTTTGCACCAGCACAGCTGCTCTGAGGTTGTTCTAGAGGAAATCAATTTCACAACAAACCTTAATCTGAAGGAGGGTGCCTCAGATTAAGGTGAGTCACAATGTTTTATTTAACCCCCTCATATACACACTTACCATTGCTGAGAATGATCTTAAAACTTGTTGAGGACTGATGAGGTGTGAAGCAGTGACCTCAAGGAAACAGCATTTGTAACCTTGACCATTCAGTGAATTGCCTTTTATTTTCATTTGTGTTTCAGCTCTGCCACATGTGACAGTTTCTGCCATGTTCTGGAGTACTGAATGCACTGAAAAATATCTGAAGAAAATACAGCTGTGCTAAAAAAGGCAACCTTATTATGGGCTTTATCTCTTTGGATGTAAACTAACGGTTTTAAAATCTCTTCACCTCCTTACTCCCTCTCTTTTTCTTATATTTTCTTCAGCACACTCCCTTCCAATGTGTTTCTCCCTGAGTCCTTGTCCCAGGTCTGTTTCCACAGTCTCTCTCCCTGAACTGAAGCTCCTCTACTTTTGTCATCAGACATAACTTTCTCAGCATCCCTACACTTTCATTTCCCTTTCTGAGAACTCAACAGACTCAGATCAACCTGCTGGTGCCAAATGTGTTGCCCGAACAATGTTTCAGTCACACATTCATAGCTGCACTGGCTGAGCCATGATCAAAAGACATGGCAAGAGGTACCAAAGGCAGATCAGAAGGCACAGGAGTTTCCCTTGAAGGTGGGTACAGTTAAGCTCTCTTATCTATGCCAAGGGCTCTTTTTTGATAATTGCTTGGCAGACTTTTCTGATTTGCTAGAAGATGTTATTACTGAGGCAAAACATTTTCAGTCATTGCATCCTCCAAGAAGAGAGGGAGGAAAGCCAACTGAAATTCAGTTTCTCATAATAAGGAAGGAAATGAATTCACAATTTCTTATTTACAACTGAATTCCTTACCACAATCTGAGGGGCTGCAGGCTCGATGCCATTAGGACCCAGCAGACAAACTGGAGCTCTCCCACAGGTCCTCTTGGAGAGCAAACACTGAGGTGAGGTCAGCTGGGTCATCCAGTGGAATGGGTCAGATTTATAAAGCCTGTATTTCTCCCATGCAGTCTAAAACAAATAGACCCATCCCAAAGCTGAAGCTTTAACATGGGCACTAGCTTCCTACAGGAGCCATTCTCTAAATTTCATAGGCTGAATTGAGCCACTTATTTAGCCATTGCTCTGTCCTGTACTTCTATGGACATACATCATATTTTGTTCTGCTCCTGTCCTCAGCTGCTGTCAGCAGGTTAAGCATTATTGATATTCTCAGAAGTGTCAGACTGTTAGCACTTTGACCATGAAAGTAAATAAGGTTAAAAAAGGTCTCACTGGTCAGCAATCTGTTACTCTGTCTACCACAAACACCAAAAGCTGGCAGAAAATGGTGAGAACAAGTATTTTGTGACACTTCTTTCATCATCCAGTAAATTCTTAGCTGAGTCACACCTTGGTTGTGTAATATCACCTATTAAAGATGTTGAAAATGCTAAAACAAGTACTAGCAATTCTGGGGGGCCTGGAGGTTTTTCCAAGTAACTTGAATCAATATATTCAGACTTCTCTGGAAAAGGAAATGTGTTCTTTTCTCCTAGCTTGAAGGATAGCACTAAACATTCAGTCATTTAATTTTAGAGCAATAGATTGTCTCTGTGGCTAGGATTTTGGTTCTGGTTAATTTGTTTTCATGCAGTATGGCTGAAAGGTGTACAGGATGCCCTTGCCAGAGATGCAGTGTAACCTTTATGCTTTTCATGAGAAATTAATAATAATTTTGAGCTTTTTTTTTAATATATAGTCATCTTCAGTACATATGTATGCATGCACATACATGCATATATATTTTTAAACTCAGACTTATGGAGAAATATACTCAGATACATACCTGCTCTCCTAGCTATAAATATTGCTAGATGCAGACAAGTTTCTCTGAAAATAAGGTTACACATCAGCATGCTGACTAGTTTGAAATAGCCAAGGTCTACTTCTCAGGGCTGCTTTGCAACCTGCTTCAGAACAAGTTTTTTTGCATGTTATCATCTTGAAATACTCAAAATGCTTTTTTTTAAAGTGAACATTGGCAATATCCTCCTTTGAAATAAATTGCAATCCTTAACGTTGCAGGCAAAGATGAGCTGAAAGACAGCTGCCCTGCCAAGACAGCCTTGACAGCAGGGAGATCACCTTCCTGGGAGATTATAAGCCACAGGCTTAGATAGAAAGACCTCCTGTTCTTTCTGGAGAATGAGAAGGGTGACTGCATGACTGGGAGAAATCACCCAAAAAGTATGTGGGCTTGGCTTAGGTCAGAGAACTCCTGAGATGGAACCTGGCATGGTCAGTAAGGGGGGGACATGGGGACTACACAGCTCAGTTAAACACCGGATCAGTGAAGCAGGGAGAATACAGCCTCCAGATGGGCAACTTCCTTTTATCACTTTGCCCTCAATCTGCTTCTGAACTTTGTTTCATGAAAAGCCAAACATTTCTCCAACTCTTCTGAAAGGCTGCCCTTTCTGATTGACACAGGCACAGGTTTCTTGTGTAAACTACATAATTAACATAAGCCTCTAAAAGCTATTTCTTTTCCTTTCACCACAGTCAAGACGCATGAGTACACCACACTGATGACCTGGACAGGTAACTTCTCAGTGTAACATACCTATTCAAGCTCTAATCAGACCTAACCTTGCCCCTTGTACTGAGATTGCAAAGGAAATGGTAGTTTCCTCATGCTTGAGGTAGCCATTCTGTGGAGAAAGCAGAGAGCACCCTTAAGTTCCTTGCTCTCTGCATGAAACATATCAAAGATTCATTGGTTCAAAAAGCTCTTCCATCAATATTGTCTACTTTACTGTAAGATACCTGAATGCCCACTAATCCTTGGAGAATATGAGACTTTATCACTCATTACTGAAATGGAATATTATAACTTTGGAGGTACATTGCTCCTCACAAAGCTGGGGTAATGGAAATGGTTAGAGCTGATTTCCTTTACTTTCACAGCAGCCAGGGGTCATTTGCAGGTAACTTCCTGCCTCTTAGCTGAGGAAGTGGAACTTCCAGATTTTAAAAACAAATCATGCCCTAAGGATATCATTTGCACCTTGCAAGGGAAGTTCTTAAATTTATCAGGAGGTGTAAAATCTCTGAATGGTAAACTGAGTCATGGGCTTAAGACCCTTGAGTTAGTATCTGTCTGTGCTACCTGTCTGTGAGGTAGGCATAGGTACACACTCAGGCTGAGTTCAGACTGTAATAGAAGTAGGGACTTGGCATATCAAGGCTCCACAGCATTCCATCAAAGTGGAAAATAAACTGTTTTCTACCAGGCCAGCATTTGAATAGTGATCAGCTTCAGTCCTCTCTTGTAATGTTCTCTCATCATTCTGAATAGCAATGTAACTTGCGTGTTATGTGTGCCTGGCATCTTTAAACAGTAGAGATTTGCATTTTGGCAAGATGAGACATGGCTGTTAATGACTGAGAAAGAGGAAGACCACAGGTGAATTTGGAGTGGTTATTCCAAAACTGCACCTGAGCCAGACCCCAAGAGATGCTGAACACCTTCAGCTCCTACTAACCTCTTTGCTAATGTGACAGCTGATGGTGCTGTGCTTCCATATTACCCAGAGATGTGCTAAAAACCTCTATGATATTTGGTTAGTTGCAGCCTACCTGAAATCTGACTTGATGCTACACATTGAAGAGGTCACTTTGTGTATTGCCGAGTCTGCCACATCCATCATTACTCACGTAGGTATCTTTTTTCCAAAACAAAACAGGAATGAATTTCATTCACTTCAATGCACTCACAAGCTCAGCAGTGTTCCAGTGTGCTACTGAATGTACCCAATTTCTTTCAGCTAATTCATACCCTACTCTAAATTTAAACCAATGAGTACAGATAATTATACTGATCAAGAGTGTGCAGGGCCTTCAGGTGGTGTAAAGCAGGTGCAAAAAGCTGAATGGAATTTAAAATGCACCTACAATCAACTGCTGTTGTTTGGAATTGATATCCTGTCTCCAGGACTTGACTACTTTGATGAGTCTCCATTTATAATGTGACCTACACCAGCAGCTGCCATCATGACATGCAGCAAAATTAACACTCCAAGGACCTGGTAGTTGGTGTTTCTGTCTGTGACTCCTCAGGTAGTCTGCAAAGTATTGATCCCATGAACCATGACAAGCAATTAGGCACCCGCATGACTCTGTTAACAACTAGCAGTGAGACATGCTTGTCTTGCTGTGCCACTGCCTGCTGTGGTTTCAGGACATTTGCTCTGCAGGCAGGGGAAGAAAGGTTTTATGTGTGTTTATAGAAGCCAATAAAAAGAAACAACCAAAAACAATCAATAAAGAAACAACCAAATAAAAGAAAGATTATATTGGTTGGCCATGCAAATACTAAACTCCATTCTGGAGAATGGACCAGCTTCAACACAAGAGTGTTTGATGGCCAACCCTTCAGAGCAGCCCATGTCGCTCATGTGATAGGACAGGTTTCTGAATTTGCCTGTCCCCCGCTATCAGGTCATGTGGCACTCACTAGCAGATGAATTTGCCTCATTATTTTCCCTATAAGGAGAAACTTCACTTCCTGCATGCTTCCTTCCTTATTTACTTTGTGTGTCTCTCACTTGTCATCTAATCAAAAGGGACTGAAATCCTTGCTTTAAAAGGTACCTGTTGGCTATGTAGGAGTTCTGTTCTACTACAGCACTCGATCCTCATTTTTCTCTTTGAAAATTAACCTTTTCACCCTGTATTTCTCTATGTCACTACTCCGACTTCCCTTCCTTTTCCAAAAGTCACTCAGTCTTTTCCCTTACACATCTACCCTCCCAAATAACTGACCTTTCATTTACAGAGAAGGATGCTCTTCTGTATTGGGCAGTTCCATGGGAAGAGTTCCTTTTGGATACCTCTCACATTCACATTTCATTGGATTCCTCATGCTTCTTGTTTTGACGATCAGCATATATTCACTCAGGGTATAAGCAGAGTCAGTCACTACAAAGATCTTATCAGAGGCACTGCAAAAGATTTTGATACATAAAAACGGTTTTAAAGGAGGGGTTTGCCTACATAATCTCCAGAGGTCACTTCCAATCCTAACAATTGTGTGTGACTGTGTGAAAGAAGTTTTTCCCTTAGAAATTTCACACTGTTAGCAAAAACAGAACATATTTTCAACGCTATTGACTTTGACGTGGTGATTTCCAGCACTTTCAAATGGGTTTGCACTGGAAAGCTCTATTTCATCTGGGCCTGGAACCAGTTAACATGGCTTGTGCATAAACCACCAGATGAAAGATTCCTGAGACGCTCTCATTCTTCAAGTGCATTTTAATTGTTGCTTTGCTTGATGTCATAACTCATTTGCCTTTTTAAAAACTGAATGAAGCATTTATCAAAGGTTATCGGAACTCTGTCAGGACATGATAGCTGACACTTCTTAAGTAATTTTGGGCCTGCTACTTGGTCTGCACAAATCCTGCTGAAGTCAATCCTATTGATGCAAAGCAAGATAAATCTGCCAGGGGCCTCTGTTACTGAGCTGCAAGAATATGAGCGCATGAGCAAAACCACTCTCATAAGTAAGTAATGGAGCTTGAGCCATTACAAACAATTATGCTCAGGCTTCTTGCATTTCTCATCTCAGCACGTATTGCCAATTGGTTGTCCTGTGGGGAAGGACTTGGGACATGTTCTCTAAAGACACTGAAAGTGAACATTAACAATTAATGCAATTCATTATCACACTGTTTTAAAGTGAGCGCAAATTGGTTTCTGCAGGGTATTCCAAGCCAATCTGATTTAGAGCAACTGCTAACAGCAACTTATCTTTTTGTGGTGCTTAGCATTTACTGAAATAAAAATGCTCTATTCTAAAATTAATGAGAATTGATTTCAATGTTTAAATGAACTTTTCAGAAAGTGCAAATATCTTGGGTAAGCTGCTTAGGCTGGGATTCTGACACGCTAACTGGCATTCAGGAGACGTATTTTATTCCAAGATAGTTATGAAGGTCCATCAGGACCATTTGAAGTACCTAAACAAAAGTGTAATTGAGTATGAGTAAACATAAAAATTTGGTATTTATGCAGCATTTCTCAGTTATCAGGAGCCTTGCTGTTCCCATATTGAATCAAAAGCACTCACCAGTTCTGACCATTTATTTACAACATCACAGTCAATCAGTGCATCATTACTGGTTGAAGTAAGAGTTACAGGAAAGCAATGATAAGGAAAAATAAATGCGAGCAGGAAGTACAGTTACTGAAAGTCCCGAACTTGCTAATGGCTACTTCTAATTAAATATAAATGGATGAGAAATGTCTTTCTCTAATCTTCCTATCAGATCACCACTAGGTAACAAAGCAATAGATCACTTCACACGGGCAAGGAGTTTTCTGTGTCACAAAGAAGCCAGATATTCAATTAACTTATTTGGATTCTGCTGAAGGAAAGGGATCAAGACAAACTCAAAAGATGTGAACCTAAACTCTGGTGACAGTTTATACCTCTGCAGATATAGCAGCGCTTCCTGGAACTATGCAAAGAGACAGATCACAAAATTGTCATAATGTTAAGAAGGTGAAGGCTTTCTCTCCATCAAGTGGAGCATTACTATAATGGTTTATATTGCCTGCATCTAGATATTTTTGTAGATGTGAATTTGAAAACACACAAACAGACTTATCGTTCCTGATGGTCAAGGATTGATCCACAAGATTCAGAAGTTTGGCATGTGTCTTCGGAACCTTATTAAAACAGGATGCGTTGGTTCAACAGAGACTGACCTCTGTATAGAATAGTATGTAGCAAAAGGTAGCTCAGTAATGCACATAAAATAAATATGACAAGATGAGCACAAACATATTTCCACACTATTTCAAATTTGAAACTGAATAAGTAAACTTGTTATCTCATGGGAACAGAACTTAGTTAAATTTCTTGTAGTTCACTCTTTGCTGATGAAAGGCAAAAAATAAGAAAAAAAGAAATAAATTAAAAAAAAAAAAAAAAAAAAAAAAAAGACACCCCCCAAAAAGAACCCCCACAAACAAAAACCACCCACAAATAAAAAAATCCTCCCCCAAAAACCCCAAAAATTCCAAAACCCAAAAATCTAGTAAAAGATGGTCATCTCAAGTCTGGTCAGCAGTTCACATCAATTCTTACTCAGTATGAGAGTTTTGACCTTTTCTGTGTTTTCTTCTCCAGTTTTCATGTATTTCTTTAAAGAAAAAAATATCCTCATACACATTTTAGATTTATGCCTTTCATTCCATCTTTACTATTTTCTCATCTGGTCCCAGCTGCCATCCAGCAGTAGGTGAATAAAACCATTTACATTGGTGATTATGATTTGAAAAGTAACATTTATGCTGGAAGAGAAAAATATCTTCTTCAGCTTTTGTTGACTTTCAATAAACTGCAAACACCAAGACCAGTACAAATCAGAATTTCTCAGTAAAGGCATAGAGCACATATACCCTCATAAGGTCCTCAGATTCCAATAGGATATTTTTGATCATGGAACTGCAATGCTATCAAACCATCACCTTGTGTAATGTTTCCCCTACCCAATACACCAAGAGAGGATCAGAAGACATGCTTGGAGACCAGGGCTGGAAAAAGTCCCTAGCTGCCTAACTCTGACTGCAGAACTCAGTCCAACATGGGTACTGCATGCCCTGGCTCCCTGCCTTCTTCCAGTACATTCTATTTAGTTTATCTTGAAAAGCACATCTGTGATGATACAGTGTCCTGGGTTCAGCCTGGGCTTAAACCATGTCATACAGTCACATATGGACTGGTCAGCATGGGATTTAAAGGCAGGATAAACCTTCCTATAGAATCAGGTCTCTGTGCAGTTAAGAAACTAATGAGCCGCAGCAAGTACAAGGGTTTATAATCAGCTTTAGGGCTAAGAAGCAATAAATGATGCTATTTTGTTCTGGATTGCATTGAAATGGGCTGTGAATGCATATTTACACTGTGCAAGCTGCAGGCTGGTGACAGATGAGGGAGGTGTGGTAACTGCAGGGTAGTAATTGCCCCTTCAGGTACAATGTAAGAAGCCACTCTCACCTCTGAACTTACCTCAGCACAGGTACTTTTAAGAGCCATCTACAACAGATGACTCAGAAATTCTGTTGAAAACACTTTTATTCCCTTTTGATTGCACCCTCTGTGAACTATGTCACCTTTTACTCAAAGGTGTTTCTTCACTAAGTCCATCCCCTTGCTCAAAGCTTTCTCTAGTGCATTCCCAGCACAAGAAGAATCTGTTTTTTCCTCACTTGAGCTGTAACCTTTTGCAGGCGTTAAGTGGCCCACAAGCACAGGCTAAAAGCAAATTAACATTTATAGCCTGCAAATGAGATTCAAATGCCGGACCCTAATCACTGCTGCTTCTCTCACTTCCAGTTAGCTAAATCTTTGATTTTTCTGGTGTGATAAAAGCCAAAATGAGTGCCTCCTGTTCTCAAATTGTACCATGTTCCCAGCAGCAGTGTCACAGAGAACCCAGCAGATATCCCATGTGAATCTGAAAAACATTACCATCATCTTTCAAGTGTTAGCACAAAAAGCTAATTAGGGTCCCTGAGCAGAAAAACACTTTATATAGGTTTAAAATCAATGGGATTATAAGTAAACAAGAAAATGAAGTGATAGCAGCAGGTTGCCCTTCTTACTTTCAAAGGAGGGAGATATTTACAGAATCAACACTTAAGCTCCTGTTTTCTGCAGAATAATATCAGGACCCTGTGACTCCCCAACAACACCATGACAAATGATGGTTGCTTTTGACTTGCTGGAAACCAAAGGATCCAAAGTTCTTCTCAGGGAGCGCGCAGCTCTAGAGGGTCACATTTCCACATGTGAAGTGTTTCCACATTCCAAAAAGGCTCCTTGCACATTTGCTGTTATTTACCTGTCTCTATTTAGAATAAATCTCCTGGGGAAGAAGCTGTCTTTCAGAGTATTAGGACAGAATTTTGCTTTTAATTTCTGCTGAGGTTTTTAGCTGCTACTGTAAGATGAATGGTAGCAGATAACTACAATATAGATGCTTTGTGGTTTCAGAAATGATCATCTATATACAAGATCAGAGTTTTCACGGGTCCCAGCTAACGTTCACTCGTTTCTTGTTTATTTCTGAGTTAAAAACACCTGTGCCCAAGAGAAGCAATCAAACCTTATTAGTTTTTCTTTGGAGGAACAGATGTCAAAAATCCATTTTAACCCAAGCTTTTGTAGTTTGCTACATTTCACATAACCTTACACAGAGGCACAGCTTTTTTTTTTTGTTCAAGTATCAGATAATTAAGCATAGTACCAGCTAAACCTGGGGACACTTCTAGAAGATTCCTCCAAAATACTTGTGCTGAAAGTCAGGTAGAAAACTCTTTGCATTTGTTCTCTCTGACCCACTGACTCAATCAATATTAATGAACAATGTAAGAGGTAGCTGAATAGGCAGCGTACTTCATACTACAAAGAGCAAAGGTGATAAATTCAGGGTAGGATTAAAAAAGTATCCTTCATTTCTTTTTAATGATTTCTATCCAATCAGCCTCTTGCAAAATACACTTTTAAAAGTCTCTCTGTGAATTTGGGATTCACACCAGTACAGGATTATCAACCCTGAGGCATGAGATGCGCAAAACATGTACCAGAAAAGCAGAAACTTGAGAAAACATGCTACCTATTTCCAGCAGCTCCACCTCTCCCATCGCCTTCAGAAAACATTAGCTTCAAGGCTCACTCAGCCTTTTGTTTCTCCAACTGTGAACAAATGAGAAGCCCCATAGTTCCAGTAACCAACAAGCAGAATCCGAAGAAGCACTGGGACCAGTTGGGAGATCCTGTTCCCTCCTTAGTATCCCTCCACAACAGAGGTACTCTGAGGGGTACTCCTTTGTCCCTAAAGTGCTCCCTAGGAAGGCAGTCCTCACTCCTACAGCAAAATCTGCCTGGCTGCATTTGGTAATAGTCCCCTGTATTCAAAGCAATGCCTACAGTACATTAACTGGAACTTTATTAGCAATTTCAAGCAAAGGGAAGCTTTTAGCTTACTCTAATGTTGGAGATCTTCTACTACATGGAGACAGGAGTTTTCCTATGCAAACTATTTTGAAATATTGTTGTTTGGTTTTAGCTTAATCAAAAATGGGACACTACCTTTGACATTCATCTCAAGGCAAAAGGCCTACAACTTGAATGGTGAGTTAGCATCAGAGTTGATGTGTTCAATTGTATTTACTTTTTATGTCCTGTAAAAATAACAATAATAAAAAAACCCTCATAACCTCCACAACCAACCAAATGCTTCCCCAATAAAAATATTTAAAAAAAACCCCAAAACAAACCACCACAAAAAAAACCCTAAACAAACCCAAAACCCACTTCAATATTCAATTTCGAAAGAAATAGAAGATGCTCCCCTGACAAAGACTTTGAGGGATCAGATTAAAGCATGATTTCCGGCAGCAATGAAGCTCTTACAACTTTGTGTGACTGCCAGGCTGCCAGTCCCAGTGCTTACTTCTTTCTCCCAGTGAAATTCAATTTCCAATATCAGCCAAATTAGGGCACAGAGAGGTTTTGCACATCTATCAAGAATGCAAATAGGCAGCTGGGTAGAAAAATCCACTGCTTTTTGAGAGAGTACTAAATTTACATGCTTTGTTTATGGCAGCAGTTTATTTAGGGGGAGAACATGTTACTATGAGCTATTTTAGTATGAGAAAAAATAACTTCTTCACTGAACAACGGGTAGAAACAACATACTATGCTTTGAAGTTTCTTTCCATAGGATGTTTTCCTTCTCCACCAGGCTTGTGATAATGAATCTGTTTTTTTCTGTAAGAGGAATGCAGTAAACAAAAATCTCATCAGAATCATAGAGTCATAGAATGGTTTGAAAGTGACCTTAAAAATCATTTAAGTTCCAACCTCCCTGCCATAAACAATGTCACCTTCCACTAGACCAGGTTGCTCCAAGCCCTGTCCAACCTGGCCTTGAGCACTGCCAGGGATGGGGCAGCCACAGCTTCTCTGGGCAGCCAGTGCCAGGGCCTCAGCACCCTTATAGTGAAGAATTTCTTCCTAATATCTAATCTAAATCTCCTTTCTTTCAGTTAAAACCATTTGCTCTTGTCCTGTCACTACAAGCTCTTGCAAAAAAGCCCTCCTTCAGGATTTTTGTAGGGCCCCTGTAGGCACTGGAAGCTGCTCTAATGTCTCCCTGGAGCCTCCTCTTCTCCAGTCTGAACAAGCCCAGCACTCCAAGCTTAATCTTCATAGGGGAGGCACTCCAGGCCTCAGAGCATCTTTGCAGCCCTTCTCTGGATGCACTTGACTTATAACAATCCAGAGAGCAGAGGGACCCTGGCTTTGGAGGAGTTGAGGACATTACTAGCAGTGGGGAAAAAGTTGTATATGAAGAGGGTTGTGTTTGGGTGATGCATCTTGATTTCAGGAAGACAAGCTGAGGAGAAGACTGTGAATGCCTACAGGGTGACCTGAGTACGTAGAAATCTGGTGCTACTGCACCGCTGCGTCATTCACAGCTCTTAAAACAGGAATCACAACGGACTTGGCATGGTTTTGTGCTACATCCCTCTGGAGATTGGCAGCTAGGAGTGTATTTGGCAATAAAAATCCATCATGAAACAAGCTACCCCCAGATGATCAACCCATTTGAAAGTCCAATTGGAACAGACTGATGTCAAATTTCATGAGAGATGGCCTAAGGCAGAGCACCGCACAGTTACAAAATTGCTCCACTGTACACAGCAGTGGGCTTTTGATATTTTTTCATTTTAAAGAGTGTTCTGGGATGGGTTAATCAAGTGACACTGCAGGAAGAAGCAGCAAAGTCAAATTACATTAATACATGGCAATACTCCCTCCAGAAGCCCAGTCCTCCCATGCCAGAGACATGGGGATATCTTTCACATTTACCTTCTGTACTGTTTATTCTATTTACTCTTAAAATGCACATTCAATGGAAAAGAGGAAGTAATTAGTCAAATAATGCATTTTGTCTAGAAAGAAACATAAATACTCTCACTTTGAGGCATAAACAAACTCTTGCCTCCATAACTTAGTAAGAGACTTCCCTTAGAGGGAAAATTATTGTGCAAATGTACATTTTCATTCTGCTCACCTACAGACTCAGGGGTAATAACCCGAAAGCAGGTAAAATGCACAGGTCAATATCCTCTCTGTCTGTGAAAAAAGAGGTAGTCTGTTCTGTATCCTCTTTATTATTGGTATCTGTTGTCCTCTGCTAGCAGTTATTTTTCTTCTTATTTTTTCACTTTTCCTTTTCTCGCTCTTTCTTGCCCGGAAGACTTCATTGTTTCGTTAGGCTCATGCCCAGCTGTATGAGCAGGATCCAGCTGAGGCTGAAGGGAGGAGAACAGGGACAGAGCAAAGAGAGTCAGACTATTCCACAGGGGACAGAGTCTTAGCCTCACCTTTCCGCTGTGTTTGCAGCAGCCGGGTTTACTCTCTCTCAAGCTGCAAAGCAAAGGTTTTAGTTCTGTGCATCAAGTCAAGTGTGAATACAAACTGTCAACCATGGCCTGAATCATAATGCATGACTTCTGAAACAGTTCAGAGATACTCAGTAAAACTTTCAGAAGCAGGTAATAACTCAGCCTACAAATGCAATATGCATGCAGTTGCCTGTTACATCAGCAATGAACAGGTGTAGCATGGTAAATCAACACAGTATGTGTGTCTGTTTTTCCAAAGAATGCCAAAACATTCTCTGCAACTTCTAAATACATGGAAAAAAAAAAGTGACTTTACCATGCAATACTGACTCTCATTTCAGCTCCCACTCATTTCAATGGGGTCAGGGGATGGTCAGGACTCCTGAAAATCAGGTCTTGAATGGACTTTGACCATTTTGAAAATTTGAAATATTTTCTTGGTTTCTGTATATAGCAAAGTTTTATTTTAACCTCTGCAAACTACACTTTCTCTTGTTTTTTTGTCTAGAAACCATCAAAAGCAAGGTTTGATTGATCAATATAAAGCAAAACCAGATGAGAATTTGTGAACTATGTACATCGTTTCTAAAACTTACAACAGGTGCAATATTTATTTCCTATATAGTGTCACTGGTAGAGGATATTGTTTGTCTTTTGTGATTTTTCTGTTATTGAAAAATATGGATAACAAAACTTCATGGAGCTTTCAGTACTTCACTATAAAGTAGTGTCTGAGAAACAAAGCAGAATGTGCATCCTATGTTTGCTTTTGAGAAATACTATATATGCTACTTTGGATATGCCAGTGAGACTACACACAGACTACACCACAATTATGGAGTTTACGACCAAATGAAGTTATTAAATACAACCTCTTATACAAGAAATACAAGAATAAGTCATATTCTCTAATACAGAAGGATCTAAAAAAAAATAAAATAACTGAGATGAAGGTGATATGGTTTAGTGGGAGGTGTCCCTGCCCATGGCAGGGGGGTTGGAACTGGATGATCTTAAGGTCCTTTCCAACCCTGACTATTCTATGATTCTATGAAGGTCTGACTTTTATATACTCCCTAAACACCTATAGGCTCCAGGGGTTGAATTACTAAGTATCATTTCAGATCCTAAATTGAACACAACACAATTTCCCTGTCCGCACTCCATGAATTACTGTAGCATTGTTCTGCACCAGGTTTGACTTTTCAGATTAGGTGGCATTTTTACAGTATTTTCTTCAGTCAGTGTGCTGGCCACAAGAAGACTACTCTGAGTTACTGCAGAATTTTTCCCCAAGGTGTCTAGTATTAGATACTCATTACACACACTCAACATTTACATGTGATCCAGTGTAATGGATCAAAGTGGTCCTGCATCTCCCTCTTCTTTGCTTGTATTAAGTCTACTGATATTGGAGCTGCAGGGTGAGTCAAATCAACAAGTTCATTTGGCAAGAGGCTGCACGTTTTCTCCTTCAGCATTACCATGTCAGCTGTCCACTGGCCTAGTCAAATGATTCCTCACATTTTTCACCTACCCAAACACAAAAGCTGATACAGGTGAATCAGCTGGAGGACAAAGCCGGAGTTATGGGCAGGGGGAATTAACCACCTTCAAACGTGAGAACTACAATATGAAATCCTTGGGTCTGTTTGTGGGAACACGGTGTGAGTAACTATCCAAGGGGATAATTGGCATCTCCAGCATTACACATGATCTGCTTTGAGCAAGGAGCACAGCAGCAGCCAAGAAAACCTCATTTGCTACAGCACTGTAAGTCTGCATGGATGAGCAAACAGACATGAGTCTGTCAAGAGACAAGATGTTAGTATCCTTCACCAAGAATATAGGAAAGGTCCAAGCAGCAGCTGTGACTCCAAGCCCCCATTTTGCTCCAGAGTACATGAAAGACCATGTAGCAACAGTGGTCCTCAGCAAAAAGCAGCAACCCGGAAGTAACCAGGCATCAGGTATGCTTAAACTCAAATGATATTCATTTGTCATCTGACTTCCAGGAGCCAGATGCCTGCCTCCCTGATGGCGTCATTCAAAATCTCCCCAAAGGAGTTTCTCAGAAGTCTGCACTTGCTCAGTGCCAGTGCCCCCCTTCACAACGTTAAGATGAAGTGCATTATTTATGGATTCAAATGGCACCTTCTTCTTCAAAAATAATCATTGTATAACTGGGATAATGCCCTTGACTGTGTGCTGTGGCTTAAGTAACACTTGGGTAGGAAATAACTCTTGGCTTTCAGCCATTTGATCAATAGTCAGAGCTGACTGAAGACTTACCAAAGCATTCAAGAATAATTACTTCTTGAAGAAATGAAAAATTTCACATTAAGACTCATTTTCCTTAACTATTTTGACTAAAAAACCCCATCATACTATCTTCTAAAAACTTTTCCCCTTTTTAATTTTTTTTTTTGCATAATGTATAAAGCAGTTATGAAAATTCTTCCACCTTTTCCCTCATTAACTTCTTCCCATCTTTAAACCCCTTCCGTAAGTAGATGACTGTCAAGTTGCAACAGGGAGTCATTAGCTGTGTGTAGCAATAGATCTAGTGTTCATGCTGCTGCAACCCTAAGTTAAAAAAAGGCCTCCAGATTCCAGAGAATATGCTTTATAGCATGAAACAGAATCAATTTAGCATCTAAAAGGGAAGAGTTACGGCCATGATAAACTTACCAGATGTGTCTGCACTGCCACAGTGTAAGTAAACACACTCAAGTTATTGTGGCACCATTGTGGTTCCATATCCACAATAATGTGTCACTTGGCATGTTGGTTAACTCTGAGTTAACATAGCTTTTAGAGTAAATTTTGCTGCCAGTGCTGAGGCCTGGTTTTGTTAAGCTGAAAGCTCTTTCTTCTTGTGAATGTTGATGCCATTTGCTACACTGGAAAGTATTTTTTCCTTCTTGACTCTCATGTCTAATTTGGAAAGATTCTCCTTTTGATAAATGAAAAGTGTCCTGGCCTGCACTGAAAAATAACATTTCAAATCCAGTCCTAAAAAAGTCCTTGCAAAAGCAGACCCAAGGGCAGGAACTGCACTGCTGGAATATCACATTTGTGAAACAAATCAACAGCTACACATCAGCAATACACCTGGGACTAAAGACTTGTGCAAGCACGAAGAAAATGGCTCAGACACCTGTGAATACATAGAGGTACACCTCTTCAGGCTTACCAGCTCTGGCACCATTTCGATGTAATAAATCACTGCCTCTTAGTACAGAGTATGTTACTGCTTAATAGAAAACTCTCACCTCTTCATAAATCCCACAGGGTTTCTCATTAGCAGAATTGTAAAAGTCTTTTTTCTTAAGTATCCAGCATTTGTATTGGCAGTGCTGAGCCTCCAAACAAAAGCAGATGCATCTCCTACAAAGTTTTCAATTCCTCACGGCATTTTAACAGCTTCTGGTTTATTACTACTATGCAGACCTTGGCTTGCATCTGTTGCTGTTCGTCTGTGTGGGCAGGTGCTTTACATCCCTGTTTGCAAAACCTGATTATAGCACTTCTTTGCATCATAATGTTTCTTGGTTAGTTGGTTTCAATAGAGCAAGCAGTACAATTCAACAACATTGTGGGAAAGATGCCCTAGATAAAATGGTGATAGCTCAAAGCATGGAAAGATTCAATGACCAAAATAACCCCCAAAATATTGTTCTACATGTGACACTGACGGGGCCAGATGCTCCCTTTCTCCTCTTCTTCAACATTTCAGATCTGATGGGAGCAACTAGCAAAAGTGAAACAGAGAAGCATACAACAAAGAATCAAGATACATGGATGGACAGTAATTTCCTGAACTTAGAAACTAACACTTAAAAAAGGAAATAATTCCTTGTGAACCACAGCACAGTCAGAGATAAAGCAATTTGGTGAAGTAACAGTTGTAGCAGACATCTGTCTGGGTTAGGAACCTGGCTGTAGCTTTACAGATCAAGAGATAACTATTTTTCAGCTCAATTTTCTGATCAAGTTAAGAAGCTAAGGAAAACAAATCACAGTAAGTACAACAACCCATAGCAAAGTGTTTCTGTAGGTTTCTAGTCTACTACAGAAGCAGAGAGGGAGGAAATTGATTAATGGATGAAGTGTTGCCTTTTGCCTTATTGACCTGCCAGTTAAAAAAATCTACCTCAAATATCACAAATAATTATTTGTGCATGTTGATAGTGATGATACTAAAAAATACCATAAATCTTACTGGCTGATTGATGTGATCTTTTAAAATGCAATGATAAATGTTAATTACATACAAATGACAACAGTACAGCGATTATAGTAGGACTAGGAGCTTAGTGATTAGCACTGTTACACCTGGTTCCTTTGACCTCACATAGTAAACTTGAAAACACTTGTAAGTAATGATTGAAATGCACTGCATCCTTCTTGAGCTGGGTAAAGGTGGTAAAAACAGTGCACTTCCTTGCATCGCATGAGATTGATTAAAGACAGTAGAAACCCAACCCATCAAGCGCAGGGATGTGCTGTAAAGACATTACAAAGAAAATGGACAGCAGCTCATCTTCTTGCCTTCACAGTTTCTTTTATCTTCCAAGCTTCCTCTGCAGCAATATGAAAAGCTCACCTACTCCCTAAATTTTCAGCTGACATACCCCTACTTTAACAAAAAAAAAAAAAAAAATTCGAATTATTTTGTTTGCATCTTCTTGATTGTACCACTGAGAATTCCCAGAAAACTGCAAAGGAACCACAGAGTTTCAGCTAAGCAAGACCATGGAACTCCTTGAACACAAGATGTTTGCCCTTTCCTCTCCTCCTGAAGACAACTACAAACCAATGGATACCTCAGACGGGTGCAGCAGAACAAGAATCTGGATTCAAACCTTTCTGAAATGCATTTGTTTAGTATTTCATTGCATGAGAGATCACACATTCTGTGGCTTTTTTTGGAGGATTTTTGTATTTATTCTGGTTTTCAGAAGGCACCAAGGATATTTCTCAAAATACTGCAGAGCAATGCTAAATAGGCTGTTTCTGGGTGGGGAATCTAATCCTATCTTGCAGGTGCATAGGTTTTCAAGCTTTTAAATAATTTTTTAGATGGCTAAGTATATGTTGAGGCTCTTAAACGAGTTATCACCCTTTCCCAACTGCTTTTCTAGACTTTGGGTTGGTTTTTTAAATTAAATCTGCCCTCTAGGCAATCTTTCCTTAGCTCAGACAGTTTGAGTCAGCTGCTTTTCCACAGTTAGTAGAGTGTTAAATGACCAGCAAATAGTGATGCAAGCATGCAAATGCCAATGTAAGACACTGTAGACTTTTTCCATAGTGAGGCATGTCCTTACCTTGTATAAAAAAACATTGCTGTGAATAATGAAAGCGGCTCTTTGTGGTTTTATACAGACTAGATCTCACTTTGGAGAGTATCTATCAATCAATTTCCATAGGATTACCCCAGCTAAGATGTAACCCCAGCTGATCAGAGCTGGGCAAACTGAAGCAACTTGGAAAATCCAACCTTTGTGACCAATAGCTCTGGGGTTGACACACAGTAGAGTTATACACTGACACATCCCCTGAGCTGTGCATGCCCTTCAGCCTCAGCAAACGTCATCCAAGTCATGCCCTCTGCAAACAAAAAGCTGGACACTTCTTGCAAATCTATCTGCTGCCTTGAGGACCAAAGGATGGCCATCTGGCTCACATCCCTGACTGGCTGCAGCCAAACTCAGACACTTTGTGAAAAGGAGAAGCTCAGGACAAGCAATTATGAATTACCATCTCCCAAGTGCTTTCCAAGGGCCTTCACTAGCAGAACTTATGGTTGAGGGTGCACATGCTGTTGAGTCCCATAGCTCAGATGGTTTATACAGCTCCATACAAGCCCTTGAATTAAAACGAGAGGTTTACACTGCAGTTATCCTGTGGGCTGCATTGTGCATTAAAGCTGGGGCAAACAGAAGCAAACAACTTAGTGCAGGTATGCAACAAGAAGGTGGCCATTCTCTGCAAGACACTGGTCAACTGGTCACAGCAGTATGCTTGAGACCCTGAGCAGATGAAGAGATGCCCTCATTCACCAGTAAACCTAACAATTTTTGAGGTGTTTCCTCAAATATTATTACCTTTCCACAGATATGGAATCATTTCCTGCCAAGAGGCACGGATAACTTGCACAATCCCAGGGCTCAGTTGGCTGCAGCTCCTGCATCCCATGCATTGTGCTGCCATGGCCATGCAGACCCTCTCACTGACCTCACTCACAAACTACTGCTATCCTGCTACCTTGTGACTTGACAGGCCCAAACTTCAAGAGCCTCATCTCCTATATGACGCCAGGACGAAATATGCCATTCACTCAGCTTCACTGGGATTTCTGGATCTGCACTATAGGCAGTGACCACTAACTATTTAAGGGACCCGGGGGAAAAATAGACAACAGCCTTTTTTTTGTTTTCTGTGCCTTTCTCATGTCTGTTTTCCAAGGAAAGACTGATACATGGCCTTCTGTGAATGAGATAAGCTCTAAGCTACAACAACATATGGTCTAGATGCCAACTTCAACCATGCTTTAAGGCAGTTAGACTTCATAAGCTTCCCACACTGTTGCTGTCCAGAAATGTGAATGCTTCTAAAGATAGCTGTGAAACTCTGCCTTACAGAGATTCAAGATATCACCTTGGACTTCTTCATGAGTATGCAAATAGAATTTACTCAAACAAATACAGTAAATATTTAGCTAGTCAGTAAATATTTAGCAAGTAAATGGACATTTGCATTGTCTGCAGCAGAATTTGCCTGATGCTTTTGTTTTCCTTCTGAATGGTCAAAGCTGGGATGCGGGACACATCCCAAAGTGACAAAAAAGCAATGTAAGAAACAGTATGGAACGAGCAAACATGTGGAACTAAACTCATTACTACTTCCAAGGTCTTATGATATTTCACTGTCACAAAGTCTATTGTTTACACTTTGCCTGTTGCTATATGTAAGTCCCAAGTATTTATTAGAACAACTTATTGCTAATAATGAGTAACCAAACAGGAAATCAATATAGACCAAAAAAGATATATATGCAAAAAAAAATATAGAATCATAGAAGAGTTATGGTTGGAAAGAACCTTAAAATCATCCAGTTCCAACACCCCCACCATGGGCAGGGACACCTCACACTAAACCATATCACCCAAGGCTCTGTCCAACCTGGCCTCAAACACCGCCACGGATGAAGCATTCACAACTTCCCTGGGCAACCCATTCCAGTGCTTCACCACCCTTACAGTAAAGAACTTCCTCCTCATATCCAATCTAAACTTCCCCTGTTTAAGATGGAACCCCTTACCTCTCGTCCTATCACTGCAGTCCCTAATGAAGAGGCCCTCCCCAGCATCCCTATAGGCCCCCTTCAGATACTGGAAGGCTGCTATGAGGTCTCC
>JAOEHX010032205.1:0-13126 GCA_025448015.1 Bolborhynchus lineola | reverse complement strand
AGGGAAGCTGTGAATGCTCCATCGCTGGCGGTGTTCAAGGCCGGGTTGGACAGAGCCGTGGGTGCCATGGTTTAGTGTGAGGTGTCCCTGCCCATGGCAGAGGGGTTGGACCTGGATGATCTGAAGGTCCTTTCCAGCCCAAACTGTTCTATGAGTCTATGATTCTATACCAGTTTGGTGACAGCGCGCAGGGTGAGCCCGACAACTGCTTGGATCGATTCGGTCTCTTGAGTTGCTTTTCATGTCACAGAACTCCCAGGGAGATGTCCAGATCTGGAGGACTCTGAGGTCCCTTTGAGCCAGTCAGTGCTCACAGCTGTAGATGCAGGAGCCCTTTGTCCAGCAGCACTGGCCAGGTCACTGAGTGTCTTCAGGCATCCGCTGAGCCTCCGGTTGTGGCGTCCTGGTTTTCCAGCACTCGAGGGGATTTCTCCAAGGGAATGTGCCGGGAAGAGCACTGAGAAACAGGGCTCAACGTCAGCAGCCTCTTCAGTGCGTGACACCAGCCCAGCCTTCGTGCACGGGGCAGACAGGGGGACACGAGCGGGTGTCATGGCAGGGGGCTCCTGTTTGCACTTCGAGCCCAGAGCCACCCCAGCCCCCGCGATGGCAGCGTCCTTCCCGCTGTCCTTGTCTCCTTCAGCCCCTCACACCCAGGGTGCTGGAGCTCTCCCCTGGTTCCCAAGGCTCCCTTTCTCTCATGGGGGCGAGTTGTCATGTCCATACTCTCAGCTGTCGCTTCCACACTGGTTTCCTGCCCCCCCCCCAGAGCTCATTCAGCACTGTCTTCTCATTGCACCGGGGCTCCATCCCCACTCAACGTGATCAGCATTTGCGCATTTGCTCTTTTATTTGCAGACCAGCCCACAGAACCGTTTGTTTTCCACCTCTTCTGATGTTTTCCTTTCACCTGAAGCCACTGTGGATCCATGTGTGGTCCCTTTGCTGTGTTTGGGGGGCGAGCAGGTCCCGTCTGGCCCATCAGAGTGCTTGGTGGAGACCATTTGTTGGACAGCCTGACCCTCTGCTGTCAGGCCATGGAGAGGGGCTGGGACACTGGGATTTACTGGAGTTTTCCATAGTGATGTAACAGCTTCCCAGCACAGTGTTTCCCACTTAAAACCCCCTCTCAGTTGCTATATAAAGCTCTTACAACTTCAGCCCGCCCCATAGTAGCGCAGAGCCAGGGTCCGCTCAGCTTCGGTTGCAGCATCTCCTGGGAATGGCCTCGGGAGCCGCAGGGAGGCCACGGCAGAGGCACTGTTCCCAGCACTGCAGTGCTCTGCAATCCCTCAGCATGCCCATGCCATGGCTGAGGATCCCATGGGAGAGCCCGCTGCTGAAACACGCTCTGTCCCGAGGAGCCGCGCTGACCACGCGCTGGTGCTCGTGGTGCAGGATTTGTCCCCTTGTCGTGAAATACGGAGCTGGATGAGCTTTAAGGTCCCTTCCAAACCCACCCATTCCATGCTTCTGTGCTGTCAGGTACACGTTGCTACATGATAACCCGCAGATGTTCCTATTCCTGGTAGCTAGAATAAATTTTGCATCTTACTTTCAGAGGCGTCTTTCTATCACTAATTCAGAAGCACTTTCCTTCAACCAAAAGAAAGAGAGAAAAAGGAACTGGCATTAAAAGAAAACGTAAGAGCACACTCCACTGTCCAGCATCTGACCTCCTGCCTTGCGCTTCCCCCCCAGCCACTCAGCTGCTTCTCTTCCTTTTTCCCTTTCCCTCCTCGGTGCTTTTTGCTGCCCTGGTTTCAATTCGCCTCCCGTACATCTCCTGTCGCTCGCTCTTGGCTGGAGGAGGCAGCTCCAGACCGCTCACCCCATCCTCCCTGTGACCCACTTCCCTGTCCCAGGCAGGTCCTCGCCTCCTCCGTGTGCCTGGAGGATGCCGCTGCCTTGCCCTGGCTGGGGCAGATGGCACGAGAGCCTGGGCTGCATGTCTGAAGCCCTCTTGCAGCAAGGGGGGGGTCTCTCTATTGCCCTTTACCTATAGCATGGGGGGGGAAAATCACTTCCCTGTCAAAATTATTGGCTGCAGCTGCAGGTAAGAAGAGCTTTGGGTTTTCTCCTCCAGTGGGATATGGGAAAGGGGCACGAGGGGGGCAGCAGCACTGGCAGATTGCGGAGGTTGCCCCGGCTGGCTGCTGCTGCAGAGCAGCCTGTGCAAGCTGGTTTGCGAGCCCTCTCCTGCAGCGGGGATATGTCTTCCTGTGCGTGGAAGTAACCAGCATCCCGAAACACTGACACCGTCCCATGTCCTGCGCCTTGCTCTGGAAGCAGTCACACCTGCAGACTCCTTCCCCTGAGGAGTGAGCACTGCTTAACGCCGGCTGTGTGTTCATGCTGATGCGTGCAGCCCTGAGAAAGATTGCCTTGTTCTTCCTTTCTCTCTCTTCCTTTCTCTCTCCCTGCCCTTCTCTCCCTCCCTTCCCAACTGCTCCCACCCCCCCCCAAGAGGCTCTGTCCCAGCTCAGCCTTTCATCTGGAGCAAGCCCAGTTGATTTCTCCTCCTCTTTCTGCGCTGCTGCGCGGGGCCGGGGCTCTGCCCTGACGCTGCTCCCTCTCGGTGCAGGGAAGCAGCGGGGCCGCTGTGCCAAGGCTCTGAAGGGTGTGTGTGACCTCACGGGTGTCATCAAGATCAGCGACGACAGCAGCACCGACTCTGACATGGGGCTCGACAGCGACTTCAACTCCTCCCCGGAGTCCATGTTTGAGACGGACGATGTCATCTTCGTGGAGCACACGTTCAACGGCTTTGCAGCGGAAGACAGAAGTGAGCAGGGCAGGGGGGGGGATGGCTCCTGCCTTGCTGGGGGGAGCCGGTGTCACGTTGTGCTGTGGAGCACAGCACCCAGCGCAGGGGGATGTGGCTGCAATCGGGCACCGAGTACCCCGGAGAGCCTGGAGATCAGATGGGAGCCTTTTGGGGGTGGCGGAGCCACGAGGCTGATGTGAGGCTCTCCTGGTGTCTTGGAATGCTGAAGTGTGCTTTTATCCTGTGAGGGTACACTTTGGCCTTGTGAGCTTGAGTCCCATCGACTGCTGTGCTCAGTGCACGGGAGGAATCGACCCTGCGTGCCTCTTCCCCCCACCCAAATGGGGAAGCGCAGAATTCACTCCCTGCGCAGCAGCATTTAGTGGATCTTTGCCTGCTCTTCAGACGCCCTTTGGGACAATTTGGGTTCCCCTCTGTGATTTGCAGTTATCAGGTAACTGAACCTCTGTGTTTTCCATTGCAGGCAGTTTCCCCATCCTGCCTTCCCAGAGAGAGACACACGGCCTGAGGGAACTCGAGCACGTGGAAAAGATGAAGCAGGACCTCCTAGCAAAAGTAAAAGCACTGGGCAAAGAGCTACCTCTCAATACCTTGGATGAACTGATCAATCACTTTGGGGGCCCGGAGCATGTGGCTGAGGTACTCCTCATTTCGGTGGCACTGGGTAACAGGGAAAGGAGGCTGCTGCTGGAAGAGGGTTTCCTCTCCTTCCCTGTGGCCTGTGGAGCACTGACTCGCATCGTGCAGGTCTCTGCCCGCTGCTCACAGCCTCTCTCCCCAGATGACGGGGCGGAAGGGCCGCGTGGTTTGCAGACCGGACGGCTCCGTCGTCTTCGAGTCCCGTGCGGAGCAGGGCCTCTCCATAGACCACGTCAACCTGAAGGAGAAGGAGCGGTTTATGAAAGGAGAGAAGGTGAGGCAGGACCTCTGCAGGAGGGAAGGAGAGGGGCCCTTTGTATGCTCGTGCTTTGCTTTCCGTCCTGCCGGAAGGTGATGGAGTCCTGGATCCCTTCCTGGGCTGGGGCTACCTTTGTGCTCTGGGCTGCTTTGTGAAGCAGCTCCTCAGGGACCTCCGGCTCCTTTCTCACTTGTGCTCTCTCCCTTAGCTTGTAGCAATAATCTCCGAGGCCTCCAGCTCAGGGATCTCTCTCCAAGCAGACAGACGGGTGAAGAACCAGAAGCGCCGCGTCCATATGACACTGGAGCTGCCCTGGAGCGCGGACCGGGCCATACAGCAGTTTGGTGAGGGCTGGCTGGCCCTGGGCACTGTCCCTGTCCCCTGAGCGTGGTTCAGCCCACGAGGCCTCGGGCAGCCCTGGGGAGGTGAGGGGAGTGTGGCCCTCGTGCTGCACATGGCACCCTCCAGAGCACAGAGCTCTCGTGTTCTGCTGGGCTGGAAATGCAGACACAAAGCAATCGTGGCTGATGGATCCTGTGGGGAAGGTTTGTGTTGACTTCAGGAGGGATTCACGGCCTGGGAAGGGGGAACCCTTCGTACCCACAGTGTGTCCTCATGGAACATGCTGCGGATGGGGAGGGAGCCTCTTCTAGCTCCGAATGGGGAGTCACTGCTCTGCTCCTGGAGGTCAGGGCTATAAACTCAACTCTGCAAAGGTCTCAGGGTGGGGAATGTCTCTGTGCCTCTGTCCTTTGCCCCCAAAGTGAGGTCTCCTTTGGATGTCCACAAGAGACTCTCCCCTCTTCGCTCAGCTTCCCCTCCCGTACCAGACAGCATGGACCAACCTCTGCTTTCCCCTCTGTTCTCACATCCTGGCAGGTCGAACGCACCGATCGAACCAGGTTTCTGCTCCAGAGTATGTCTTCCTTATCTCTGAGCTGGCGGGGGAGAGGAGGTTTGCATCCATCGTGGCCAAGCGGCTGGAGAGCCTGGTAAGTGCCCTGCAGCAGAGAGAGCAAGGGGTCAGCTCCAGCTCTCTCTGAGGAGCTTCCATGTTGGTGTTCCTACGGGCATGGCCAGCAGAACCAGCACAAGGGGTTGCATCACTCACCCCTTCCTGAGGGCACTGCAGTGGGGAAGGCTTTTGGCATCCTGGGATGTGGGAAAGGAAGTGAAGAATATGTAAGGCACCAGGAGGGATCTTAGAGAAGCAGAACCCAATTCCAGATGCTGGAATTCCCCTGTTCTTACAGGAGCATGAACTCATTTCCAGAAAGCTGATGAAATAATTAATGGAATCATTAATTCATCTGTTTCATTTTATTGCACTTCTGATATATCCCCAAATACTTTGGCAAAGTCTCAGTATCCCAGAGGGACGCTGCCTCCCTCCCCACAGCGTGTTCTCATCCCAGCCTCTTCGCAGACGTGGCTCCAGCCTTTCTTCACCCATGTTTTGCAACAGCTCAAAGTACGACCTTGTTCCTTGCTCTGCCTTCTCAGGGTGCCTTAACCCACGGGGACCGACGGGCCACCGAGTCCCGGGACCTCAGCAAGTACAACTTTGAGAACAAGGTAACAAGAGGCTGCTCTCAGGGCAGCTCAGCCGAGGAAGGGTCGGGGTTGTTGGCAGGAGCCTTCAGTGGGAGCCAGAGCCAGGAAGATCATTGCTGGCATCTACAGGCAGGATGTGTCCTAGCACCCCACTCCCGTGGGCAGCACACTGAGCTGGGGGGATAACCCAGGGAGGGCTGTGCCGCCCCGGGGCTGAGAGCTGCATGTTCCTGTCCTGGGCTCCCCAAGGGACAGAGCCACGAGGGCAGCAGCCTTCCTGGTGGTGATGGGTGCCTCTGCCAGCACACCAGAAGGGCTGTGACACACATGTGCCATATGGGCTTGTCCCGTGCTTGACTCTCGTCTGCTTTCGCAGTATGGGGCTAAAGCACTGGACAGGGTCCTGTCCACCATCCTCAGCCACACGGAGAACAGGGTTCCTGTGCCCAAGAGCTATGACCGAGGGGAGGCTGCCTTCTTCCACGGTGAGAGCATCACCAGCTCGGGGGTGTCTCGCTGGCCGGGTTGGTCTCAGGTTTGGGGTGTCTAAAAACCAAGTGGAAGGTTGGGGAGAAGGGAACAGGAGCCCCGCTCAGCACCAAACCAGTGCAGACCACATCACCCTGCCAGGGGTGGGGGGGAAAGGAGGCTGGGGGAGACCTGGCTGTGGAATAACAGGCACAGCCACGGGGAAGCAGCCTGGGAGGCTTAACCCTGCAATGCCCCAACTGCCTTCTGCCGTTCCAGAAATGAAGCAAGGTCTCATCTCTGTGGGCATCTGCTGCAATCAGATGAAGTATGGCACGGTGGCAGTGGAGAAGGGTATGTGTCAAGCTTCTCTCGGCCAAAGGAGGGGAGAGATGACAGGCAGGGCTGTCACGGCCTTGAGGGGTTTGCTGTGCTGCTGGGGCGGGATATTTGCTCTGAGGGAAGCTCCTTCGGGATGCAGATCCCGCTTCCCTGACCGCAGCCTGGAGGAACAGCTTTGGGCTGCTGAAGGAGCATTGGGTGGCTCCTTGGGTGGCTCTGGGAGCGTGGCACTGGGCTCTGCCTTCCCTGACCCACCGCGCTCCTGCAGACTGCTCCATCACCAAGTTCCTGAACCGCATCCTGGGGCTGGAGGTGGACAAGCAGAACATGCTCTTCCAGTACTTTTCGGACACCTTTGACTATCTGATTGAGAAGGACAAGAAGGAGGGCAAATACGACATGGGCATTCTAGGTAAGGAGGAAGAGGGGTGGCCGGACCTGTCCTTACTGCACACCTGAGGTTCCCTGTTCCTCCCTGTGCTGGCTGATGGCAGAGCCAGGCACTGGAGTGACCCCACACAGCTCAGATGTGAGACTCTTGCAGCAGAGGAGGTGGTAGGGGGAGGTGTATCTTACAGCAGTCTGCTCTCCTACAGATTTAGCCCCAGGAGTGGATGAGATCTACGAGGAGAGCAAGGAGGTCTTCCTGACCCCTGGGCACCCGCAGGACGGGCAGGTTGTGTTTTACAAGGTAGGCAGCCTGCACAGCCATCTTCAGGCTTCTCCAGTGCTTCCCAGTCTGGGGCTGTGAGCTGCTGGGTCCCTCCCTCTGCCCCGTGGCTTTGTGTCACGTTTGTGTCACATCTGCCTTGGTCAGGAGCATGTGAGTGATGCTGGGAGCCACACAGAGGAGAGAAGGAGGGGCCCTAAGGCTTGGGGCTGCCATAGGCAGGAGGGCAGCCTGGCAGTGCCTCTTCCTAGGCTGCAGCAGCCCCAAGTTTCTGTTGAGGGTGGCATTTTGAGGCACTTGTCCTGCCCGCTGAAGTTACAGAGTCCCTCTGCTTGTCCCTGTTCAGATCAGTGTCGACAGAGGCTTAAAGTGGGAGGAAGCCTATGAGAAGTCACTCAAACTGACAGGAGCCTTCGAGGGGTTCTACCTCTCCTACAAGGTAGGTCCCTGGGTGTGCCAGGGTGGTGCCTCAGTTTGGAGGGTGACCCAGGGGGGAGAAGGGCTGCATGGCTGTGAGAGGTCTATGTCCGAGCTCTTCCAGGGGGCTCAGAGACGCCTCGAAGAACCCCCCTCCTGGATGGGATGGGGTTGGTTTAGCGCTGGGGAAGGAGGCTGTGGCTGTAACCATCCGCTGTACCCCAACAGATGCGAGGCTGCAAACACACCTGCCTGCTGGCAGAGCAGAGCCGAGGGAAGAACTTCATCCTCTACAAGCCAAACATTGGGAAGCAGAGCCAGCCGGAGAGCCTGGACAGCCTGCAGAAGAAGTACCGGCTGGTAGGTGGGCCCTGAGAAGCCTCTCTCTATGGCCGGGGTTGGCTTTTGGAGCACGTTTCCTGCAAGCTCTTCGCAGCTCCTCGTAGCCCTGCTGTGGGGTGGGCAGAGACAGTGGCAGCACCGCGCTGTCCTGACTCCCAGCCTTGGATTTCATGTCTCAGCTGCGTGTTGGGCGGTGGAAAATCTCTGATGCTGTGTGTTCCTGCTGCAGGTGCTGCCCGAGGAGGCCAAGGAGCACTGGGAGAGCAGTTACCACTTCTCCTTGAAGAAGTGCAACCATGCTGCCTGGTAAGGAAACTGCAGCCCTCCTGGGTGCCCCGGGGTAGGGGAGAAGGGCGCTGGCGGAGGGGAAGGGCTGCACTGGGGGGTCCTGCTCTGCTGCAGGGACCTGGGCTGATTCGGGTGGGTTTCTCCCTTGGGAACTGAAGGAACAGGAGCTGCAAGCTGATCCAGGAGGGGAAGGAGTGCTTCCAGGGCATGCGCCTGCGCCACTACTACATGCTCTGCGGGGCTCTGCTGCGGGTCTGGAGCAGGATCGCCAGCATCATGGCAGACATCACCAACAGCAGTTACCTGCAGATCGTCCGCCTCAAGACCAAGGAGAAGAAGAAACAAGTCGGTGGGTGAAGCTGCCCATCCCTCTGTCCCCACAGCGCCCCATCCCCTCCCAAAGTGCTGTGGGGGCTGATGCACGTTCCTCCCCTAGGGATAAAGATCCCCGAGAGCTGTGTCCACAAGGTGCTGGAGGAGCTGAAGCAGATGGATGAGAACGTGAAGCGAAAGCACAACCGGCTCCTCCAGGAGCAGAGCCCACAGTTCTCCCTCCCACAGCACATCCTGGCACAGACCCTGGACCTCACACAGACAGGACCTGGGTTCTCCCTGCCCAGGCACCCCCTGTGCCAGGATGAGATCCTGGACTTGACCTACAGCCCTCCCAGCAGCATCATTCCCGACATGGTGATGAACCCAGAGCCTGGTGCCTTGGGCTACCCCTCGGAGCCCGTTCTCCAGCAACACCAGCAGCACAGGTTACCCTTCGGCTTCAGTCACCCTCCTGCCTTCGAGAGCCCGGCCCCCGTCCTGGAGGGGAGCGTGCCTCTGAACTCCCCCCTGCACGAACACCTTCCTCTGCCTCACCCAGCGCCCCTGCAGACACTGCAGCAGCAGCAGGAGGATTTTGTCCAACGGGATGGGAATATCAATTTCAGAGAGATCCTGGAGGACATGCTGAGGACGTTCAATGGGGCCCCCCAGGAGAGCCTGCTCCCCCAGGAGCGGCAGAGCGTGATCCAGTTCAGTGGGCCTTTCCCGGACTTCTGAAAGCCAGCGGGAATGCCGGGCCACGCTGGGCCAGTGTGGATCCGTATCCTTTGGTGCAGAGGTGGGAGCGGGGCAGCCCCGGCTTTGCTGCTGGGTTGGACTTTGACCCTTTTCTGGTTTTGAGGGAAGAAAAAGAACTCTCTATAGTTCCCTACAGCAAAGGTTATTTATCTGCATCGCGGGGTCGGGCATGCCCAGGTTTGTGTGTAACGGGCTGGGGGTGCCCAGCACTGCCCCCCCGGCTGCTCTGGACTGACGGTCTCCGCTGTGTTCCAGTCCTACTCAAAGGTCAGTGCTGAGGAGGGGCGTCCGCTCCTCTGTCCCCCTGCAGACTACTGAGTGTCCGAGCTGGGTCCTGCCCTCCCCAGCCCTCCCTGCGGCTGCTGCCCCTCGGCTCCGCTCCTCTGGGCTCCGACCCGGCCCAGGGCTGATCCATTGGTGAAGGGCACAGAGCCTCTGCTGACCAAACTGTATCTCTCTTGGCTGCTGGCAGCTTCCCCCTTGGGCTGCCCCGGCCTTGAGGCTGCTCCGGAGGGCTGGGTCTGAAGGCAGAGCTGCGGGAGGGAGTGATGTCCCCAAGGAGTCAGGAGCTGCTGAGCTCGAGCATCTGAGAGCAGCAACGCTGTCTGTGCTGCTCTGTCCTTCCTGGGAAGGGCACCTCCGTCTGCCTGAGCCCCAGGGGACAGGGCAGGAGCTGCTGCACCCTTGTCAGGGCTCATCCTCCCTGGGGACATCCCCTGGAGCAGAAGGGCTCCATCCGCCTGTCCTGCATTGAGCCCTGCCGGGGCGCTGTGGTCGGCCGTGCTCTGTCACCTTCTTGCTGCACATCTGCAGGGCTACTCCATGGATCCCAGGGGTTTGGATCCAGCCCTAAGGGAAGAGCTCCCTGGTGAGCACCAGGAATGTGCAGTCACTGCTGATGCTGCAGATTGGACCTCCTGTACCAAAGAGCAAAGCTCTACTTTGCAAAGCACTGCCCCAGCCAGGAGCATCCCTGGTCCAGCAGCATCCCTGCTCCAGCAGCATCCCACCTCGGCAGGTCCCAAGGAAACTGCCTTCTGTTTTCTCCCTTGAACCTAAGGAGCGTGGCAGGAAGCTGCCTGCAGGCAGGAAGCCTTCCCTCTGCTGTTGCTGTGCTCTGCCTGGAGCCATCCAGGTATTTCCTAGATGTGGCACCAGGATGTTTTCAGGGGAAGGATGTGAGACCTTCCCTGGCTGGGCCATTCCTCAGGGGGAGTCCCCTCCTCTGGGCAGAGCACCGTGACCCCCTCCTCAAGGATCAAGGACTGCCCCAGCACTCTGTTTGCTGTTGGGAAGTGCTTTGGGTCAGTGCCTGCAGCATCCATGGGGCACTGACATGTTACAAGCACAGCCCTGCTCCGCATGCCACGACGTGTGGGCTCATTCCAGAGGTTGCTCTGGGGCTTTGTCCTTGTGTCCCCCCCTTCCCCAGCCAGCATCTGCCTCCCTGCAGCAGCCGGGCCCTGGTTCCCTTCATGGGACCTCCTTTACCTCACAGTGACACCAAAGAGCCCCGGCTGCTGCCCCGGAGCTCCGGCTCTTCCCGCAGCCTTCCCTGGTCCCTCCCCATTCCCGCCCCTGTTCAAGCAGTGTCCCGCACATGCCCCGGCTCATCCACCCGGCTCTTGCTGAACTCTCAGCAAGGAGACAAAAGGGCTCCGGGAAAACCCATTTCAGAGAGGCTGAAACTCAGGAATAAAGAGGAGGAATCCTCCCCCCGGGCCCCTCCGCCACCCGGAGGCTCTGCCATTGATTTCCAATATATGCAATTCCCTCTCCCCTCATCTCTGGGAAGCCGGAGAGCACCTTGGAGAAAGCCCTTCCCTGCCCCGATCCTGTGTTTTTGTCAGGATTAAGAAGATGTACCAATAGCTTTTAACTAAATTATTATGCAGTCGTCCTACTGATGGGCTCTGGTTTGAAATGAGGCCCTTTTCTTCTGCCCTCTCCACCTTTTGGTTAGCACTTTTTAACCCGCTTGTCGTTTGCCTTTGGTTTTCTATGTGTATTTATAATGGAGATGTATATATGTAAAGAGATTTTTTTTTAGAAGACGTGCCTTGGACTAATAATTCCTGGATTTTCTACTTGCCTCCGAAGTTTTTCATTCTGCTCAGTAAAAATGGAAAGGAAGCCACAGACGTGATGTCTGTAAGTCCCAGCTCTCTGTCTGTCCATCCTCCTGGCCTCGGCTGCAGGATCCCATCCCAGGCTCCGATAAGGATGGGGAATCCAAGGCCCAGGGTCTGCTTATCTCCCTTGTCACACGTGGTGGCGGCTGGGGACTTGGCCCCAGGGATGGAGGAGGGTCCTCCTTGGCACTGCCTGTCCTTGAGGCTGCTCCTCCCCGCCTTCCCTTGGGAAAACACCCATAAAGGAGCCACTGTTGTTGTCCAGCCCTGCTCTGGCCCTGTGCGATGGGGACGAGCTGCAGGCAATGGGAACAGAGCAGGGACTCATGCAACAGCACCATGGCAGCTCCCAAACCCAGCCCCATCCACGGGGGCTGTGTGGTCAGGCAGGACCTGGAGCAGCGTCCCACTGGTGTCCTGGGGTTGGAGGGAGTCCGGCAGGACACGTGCCTTCCCCTGCTGTGCTTGTCCCCGCAGAGCCCCTCGGGAGCAGCGGCTGAGCTGCAGTTCCCTGCTCAGCACCAAGGATTATCCTGGCTGAGCTCCGGCCTTGCGCAAGGTCTCAACTCCCCTGCAAAGCTCCAGGTTCTCCCACTCGCACCCAGACACGGGGGTCAGTTCTAACACCTCTATTTATTATTGCAAGGGGACTCGGGGTGCTGCTCTACGCCCAGCATCGGCCGCCGGCCCCGTGAAGCCTCCGTCCAGCAGCTGCACGCCTGGGTTCAGGTCTGCCTCACCAGCGAGCTGGCTTGAAGACAGACCATCATCGGGGCTGGAGGAGAGGAGTCCATGGGCAGCAGGAGGCTGGCGCTGGGCAGGGCGACAGCAGGGAAAGGAGCAGACCTAGAGGTAGGCAGGCAGGTCCTTCTCGATCACCTGCAAGCCAGAACGGGAGCACTGTGCTCACAACAGCACTGCCCCAACACCATGCATAAAGCTCCCCCCAGCCTCAGCCCAGGGGACTCTTCAGAGTCTGCACCCACCCCAGGTGGGCACCCGTGTTCTCCGGTGCTTCCCGAGAGCACTGGGGGCTTCTTTTCCCCCAGCAGAGCAGGGCTCAGCCCCAGCTTCTTCCCCTCCTCCCGTGGGTTCGGCAGCACTTACGTAGGGATCCTCCATGGGGCTGTACCTCTTCACCACTTGGCCCTCCCGGTTAATAAGGAACTGTGGAGTGAAGCAGCACCCGTGGAGCTGGTGAACCTGAGGTCTGGCTGTGGCTGATCCCGGCTGCGGAGCCATAGCTCCCCAGCAAACCTTCTCCCCCCCACCAGGAACCCCTTGGGCTGCTGCTACCCCAATATCCAGGGTAACCACACAGAGCAGAGCCCCGGGCACCCCCGCCAGACAGGGATGGATGGTGGCTGTGTCCTACCTTAGTGAAGTTCCACTTTATTGCACTAGGAGAGAACAAACAAGAGTGAGATTAGGCAGAGAAAACCCCTTTCTCCTGCTGCAGCCAGGCCCCCCGTTCCCCTCACGCACTTGCCCAGGGTGCCTCGTCCTTTGGGCTGGTCCTTCATCCACTTCCAGAGCGGGTGAGCATCGTCCCCGTTCACATCGATCTTGCTGAACATATCAAACTCCACCCCGTAGTTCGCAGCAAATGCCTTGATCTGAGCGTTGTCCCCGGGCTCCTGCGAGGGGCAGCACAAGAGCTCGGTGTGAGCCCGTTCCCGGCCGCCCTTACCCCCCGCTCCGGAGCCCCCTCCCGTACCTACCTGCTTCCCAAACTGGTTGCAGGGAAAGCCGAGGATGCGTAAACCCCTCTCAGCGTATCGGGCGTGCAGGTCAACAAGCTGAGTGTAGTTTACCGGGGTCTTTCCTCATTTCGAAGCTACGTTGGTGATGATGCAGACGTACCCCCTGGGTGGGAGGCGGTGGCTCAGTGGAAGTGCCCCCCCCTCCACCTCCCGCGTTACACAATGATGGTCCCGGTGAGGCGCAATCACAGCCGCGCTCCTCCCCCCCGGGCCCGCCGCCCTACCGGTACCGCTGCAGGGAGACGTCGTTGCCATCGATGTCCCGGGCGTGGAAGTCGTAGATGGCCTTGGCCGAGCGCCAGTCCTGCGCCTGAGCGCACTGCGGGGCGTGGGGAGGCTCCGGTACCGCCCGCACCCCCCTGTACCGGCCCCGGCCTCTGCAGCCGCCAC
>JAOEHX010032199.1:0-20666 GCA_025448015.1 Bolborhynchus lineola | reverse complement strand
ATGAGGAAGAAGTTCTTTACTGTGAGGGTGGTGAGGCACTGGAATGGGTTGCCCAGGGAAGTTGTGAATGCTCCATCTCTGGTGGTGTTTAAGGCCAGGTTGGACAGACCTTTGGGGATATGGTTTAGGTGTCCCTGCCCATGGCAGGGGGTTTGGAACTAGATGATCTTAAGGTCCTTTCCAACCCTAACTAGTTTATGATTCTATGATTCTAATATAATTTTCAAGCATATATACCCATCTACAGATAATAGTGGCATGGAAAGAAGAGATGCTTTACTTTACCAGCAATATTTTTTTTACTGTTGGATTGCACTGATTATATGAAGAGCTTATTTCTGCTTTTTACTCTGAGAAGCATCTGTCAGAACGAAAACAGGCTCTCAACAAGTGCAAACAACTACTGAGAGAAGAAACTTGATTATAGGCTTCCACAGGGCAAGGATTGGTGTCCACTGCCAGAGCCATGTATGCTCAAAAAACGTGTCTATATAGAAGAAATAGCTAGAATATGAGAGACAGAAAAGCAACAAGACTGGCATGGAAGAAAAGGACAGAAAAAGTTTCTTTTAGAGCAGCTGCTTACTCTAAAGAGAGAAAAGGGGCCCCTCTTCCTCCCTACTGACTTCAGAATAACAGGATTTTTCATGCAACCAAACTGAATTGACATTGGGAAGTACCTGACTTTCCAAAGGCAATAAGCCAGACACATCACTAAATACTTTTGTCGGCTTTGGAGAATATAATTTATTGGCCCAAATGCTGCATGTGCAAAATATTGTATAAATGCATGAGAAGATCATCTGCATGTAATTTATTCTCTTCAAGGTAAAGGAACCTTTGGCTGCATAGTGTGTTCAGTTTTAACAGCATTGTGCCAGTCTTGTAGACTAATGTACAGTTTGTAAATTCTGATTTGAGTACTCAGCCTCTGCCCACTATAAACCATGCTCCTAATATAAAAATCAAGGAAATAATCATTCCCTGATGAAGGGGAATCATGTTTCAATAATTTTGTTTCATATATGTAAGCCACTGGTATGTATGTAAATGGTCCCAAGTAACGGGATGTGAGCCTGGCAAAATTGTGAATTTACCAGTTCTTCAGCATAAGGGATAAAGACTTCTGTGTTTTAGCTGAAAAAGCCATGGATTTATTTACTGATGCTAACCAAGATAAAATTCATACAGGCCTGCCTAAAATAAGTGTTCTCTTTGCAGAGGAGAAAGACAAATTATTGGAGATGGATTACATATGAAATGCCAAAGCCTTCACCCCATTATGAAGAGTTTTCTGAGAAATGTCACAAGTACTTTGCAGAAATCCTGCCTAGCTGAAAAATGACACTGACAGTCTTTGCCATTCTTTGAAGAACCTTGTGCTTTGTGTGCTTTATTTCAATCACCTGTAAATCAGAATAAAACCAGGGATAGACAGTCTGAGAGATGTCCCCATCTCTGCATATTGTGTGAGGAAGAGCAGAATGAGGCGCAGATCAGAAAGAGGTAACATAGGCAGTGGAAGTAAATATACTGCCAGAAAAGAAAGCTGTGGTGTAGTAAACCCAGCAATAACTTTTCTTCTTTCCCTTCACCCCCGAGTTATTATTCAATTTTTGCTGGAGGGAGACTTTTCCACAATCTCACCATGTACTTGTCCAAGTCAGTTCTGATTCAGAGCAGGAGACTCAAACCTTGACAAATAAGCATACAAAAGGGAAGTGCCAAACAGCTGAGACTACAATGAAAACTTTTATTCGAGGACAAGAAATAAAACAGGCCAGCTGAGCTCAACTGCTTTGCCATTTGTTGTAAAACTCAAACCCAAGTGTTTTTCTTACTAGTCCAGCTGGCAGCCTTCGCTAACCATTCTTACTCCTTGACGCAGCTGGCAATCATGAGTCAGCGACCCAAAAAGCAGGAATGCGAGCCACACGGAGGAGCTGGGCACTTACTGGAGTGCACTTGTAGTGGGACTGGACTGGAATCAGGCAGAAAAATAGGCTGCTCACTTAACATTGTCTTTTCATTTCAGCTAATGAATTTTTCCCATCTCTGTGGGAAAAGCTCAACCAGTCAGCCAGCAGAGCGCCTTAACCACTAGATCACTGGAGAAGTCTTATTAGTGTAATAACTGAAAAAAAACCCAAAATATTTGAAAAACTACCAGATCCCTTCATAATAAGAATAATGGTAGGAATGATGTGGTTGGGGAGCACAGGAAGAACTGGAAAAGGAAGAGTGGTTCTGTTCTAAACAACAGGGTGTACATGGGTTACAAGCCGGTAGCTGGTAAAGCCAGCCTTGGGATTTGAGAGGGCCTGAGCAGCTGGTGGTGAGACTGCATCACAAGCTGTTCTCTTCTGCTCTCTCGCTAGTGGTGAGACAATCATAAAGAAAATTCCTTCCAGCTCTATCTCAGCTGTCAGAAAGTGAGCTCAGTGATGGTGATTTACATTCCCTGCACTTATCTCTGACCAGTTATCTGGCAAATTATATATTAGTCAGACCAGACTCTCAGTGAGAACCAGCTGTTGCCACTTCACTGGTGGCACTTGCACTAGCTCAGGATATACCACTCATTTGCAAGGGACCAGTACATCCAGGACTTCTAATTATCACCCCAGAAGGTGTTTCAATAAAATTAAATAAATTCCATGAGATGATGGAAATTAGTCTCAAGAGCCAGATGTTAATAGGTATTTTTTAGACAGACATGCATTGTTTCTCTCCAACTACCATAGCATGCGATGCCTTCTACTGGATTTCAGTGTGTGTACTCAAATTATAGTGTAGTTCAGGGCAAAGAACAATTAAAAAGGACAAATATTAACTGCAGCAACTGAATTAATAAGTCCTCAATTGCAGGTATTAGGAAAATTTTTAAGGGCAGAAACGTCCTAGCACTTAGTGATAGATATCCCGTGTACTTCAGAAACTACTCAGTTTGATTTATTTCTGTTTTTTCTTTCTCCACTGGTCTAACTTTACTTGATTAATTCATTTTCATCTTCCCAACCTTTCTCAGCCCTACACAGCGATTCATTCTATCAACACTAATGTTGTTAAAAGCACATTACGCTATATCTTTTCTGTGAAAATAGTCACAAGAAGAGACTATCACATTACTTTTCAATCTTTTTGAGTTGCTTTCAGTTGGAAAAGAAACAGAATTACGTTTTTCATATCATTTCCTTGGACTTTTAAAATACATTAAATTGAAGCCGTTGAGTTTCTCTATACTCTCCTCATTTCACATTCCACCAACCCTCAACATCACATGATGGTGAATGATTTCAGGGTCTCATTTTTGCATTTTGCACATCCTTGCTCACCTCCCTGACTTATCCCAACCATGTTGCAGTTGCACTGTAAACCCTGCATCAGTTTCCCAGGTGAATTTCCCTAGATCTCGTATGCAGCAGAGTATTCAGAAGCAGTGTTCCTTTCCCATAGGGTCCACGCTCTGTAAACATCTTTCATTTTAAGGTGCTTCTGTCCTTGGTAGTCTTGACTCCCAGCACATTCCAAGCAGGAAAGCTCTGGCCTGTTAGAAAGACATCTCACACATCTCTTATTTGCCTCAGTGTCATCATAACCTTCTTCAGTCCATCTTGGTTAGGGGTACCTGCTGACTGAGACTTAGCTGAAATAGAAGGCAGCATCTTAGTTCTCCCACATCCAGATTTCTTTCATAGTAAGTCTTTCCACTTCCAGAGCCCAGTCCCTGTGGTCAGGACCCTTTCTTCAGGGCATGGCTTAGAGGGCTCTGGGCATCACCATGGGTTTCCATGGGGCCCTCCAGCTCACCATGCCTAGGACAAAAGACCTGAACACCATCACACCGAGCCTTCTGTGAAGAGAGTGTGGTACCTTCCCAGATGAGTATTATCACCTGAGCAAAGCACCTAGGTCCTAATTCTAAATGGTGCTGCTGGTACACCTTCTGACGAGCCCCACTGTGAGCCGGATGGACAAATAGAGGCCAAAAGGACTGTCCCTGGCCTCAGCAGAGCTGTAAATCCTGGTCACACCAGGAAGACACTATATTTCTACTTGCCTTCCAAAGGGAACTGGTTTTTTTGCGTGATAAGTATTTTTCTAAACCTGTGAAAGGGCAAACACTGCAACATTTTCATGTTCTCATTTTCCATTAAATGATCCCCCTTTTTCACACCCCAAATGGAGAGAAGCAAGAAGGATATTAACAAACAATATTTTTAACCAAAATGCAATTTTTCCTTACGACAAAATGAAAAATAATCTGTGTAATTTCAAGGGTTTTAAGGGCTTTCTATTGGAAAATGTCTTTTTCTTGCATTAGCTAATTCAAGATATCCTTTAAACAGTCCTCCAGAGACTCCAGTTCTCTTTCATTAGAGTTCATTTGTCTTTCATGGCTTTGCTCTCATGAAAGATGGATAGTTACAAAGGTCAAGGGCCATTGTGATCATTTAATCTGACCTACATAGCATAGACCATCAAATTTTGCCCAGTAATTCTCTCACTGAATCCCATTAATTGCAGATGAAATATCATATATCTTTTAGGAAGAAATGTTTTCTTGATTTAAAGTCAACAAATGAAGAGAACCCTGCCCCAGAAATTTGTTTCATGGTGTATTTATCCTGACCTGTGAGTTTTAACCAGGACTGATTAGGATGTTTTCAATGAATGTGTTGAAGAAATATGAGTATTACCAAAGAAGAGTTGTCCTTGAGCTTTATCTCATTGCTTTACCTCCAGAAAAGAAAAAAAATGTAACAGAAAGTAGCATATCCCTCAACGCATTAGGCTGTTTATTCTGGTTTGCTTTGTGGATATTACTCTTTCCCTGAATATCGCGATCATAGGGGAACTAGCCTCCTAACATTAAATGTGTAAAGCAAAGGCAGTAGCAATACCTCTTACAATGTCTCACTGATCTGGGAACCCCCATCCTCATCAGGTACATGGGCCCAAATACCAGCAAATCCCTACAATTTCTCTCAAGCCTGTGGTCCTATTTAGAGGTGCTGTAAAGCACATTTGTGCCTCCGAGTCTGAAAAAAGTGTCTTTGTCCCTAGAAAACACAACCATGTCTTTCAAATAAACCACCCAAAATAAATTAATCTGGCAGAAATTTATAATCTAGTAGGGACAACCTATTAACTTTCTGGATAAGTGTTTGATATGAGCCTGTCAACAGATAGATGGCAAGCCAGAGAGGCCCTGGTGATGTACAGCCTGAGCTACACAGTTCAGGTTGACCTAGTAGAACAGTGTAATATACAGACATTGAAATGATGATAGCAGAGTTGTGGTTGGGATTCCTTTACATCCTTTCACAACAAATTATGTTTTCCATGGTTTGATATTTAGGTACAGTAGCATAAATACATCGTAGTAGCTCTGACATGGTTTTCTAATAACTAATTTTTCTGTTTCTATAGTATAGATCTTAATCTTTTGGACAGAATAGGCTGAAAGGCTTCAAATGAACTTTTTTCTAACATTTAATTTAGTTTCTGTAAGATGACATTTCAAAAAATGATGGGTTTTGCATCAAATAATAATAAGAAAAAATAAAAGGAAAAAGTTCAGATGAGACTTATTTCCTCTTTCAATATAGAATATTTGGTTTGCATATTTTGAAGAATTTTTATCTTGTAAATAATTTTTTTGTACCTAGGCAAAAATATTTTTTTCATGAAACAATATGCCAAGAAGCTTTGATCCAAAACATTCTTTTACTGATAATTTTAAGAATTTTAGCTTATGCAGCAGTGTCAAATTTCCCAATAATACAATCCTATGAGAATCATAACCTCTGACCTCATTATGATTACTTTTATGCATTGATAACTTAAATTTGGATTGCACAAATATCACAAACACTATCATCACATCTATTTTATAGTAGAGGACAATGGAAGTCTCTTCTTCAGATTTTTGCTTAGAAACTTTTTGGACAGGATCTGAAGCATACTCTTTGCCTCTATTTTATGAGGATCTACAGGCAAGCATATTCCTAATCTTCCCATCTCTGCTCAGAGACTAGCAGAGGGAGGATGGGTCCAGGTCCAACTGCCCACGATAACACAGGATCCTACAGCAGAATGAGACACAGAACCTGTGAATTCAGGAGCACAGGCCAAATATCAGAAAACTAATGCATAAAAATACCGGCCTATAAAAATGCACACCAGCATGTATAAAAATACCAGAAACAATTCAAAGCAATGCTTTTTTTTGCTACTTTATGCAATATTTATTTTTCTTCTTTCTGTAGCAATAAATCATCAAGAAACTGAAGATTTTGCAAAGAGCTGTGAAAACACAGTAAGTGGAAGTATCATGCCAAAAGCATTCACAGTTTAAACACACAGGGAGCAAGCAGATGACAAATTATTGCAGCGAGACCATAAAAGTGTTCAGCATTAAGGCAATAAATATATTCTGGTTACAGGCACAAACCCACCAAACTTGTCTGATCTTTCAATTACTTTGGTTGATCTCAAATGACTTTGAATGGGGATAGTCCTGTGCGACATAAGTATGAGTAAGAAGAAAAGTATGTTCATTGTTTCTTAGGCTGGAAGATAGGAAGTGATTTTTGCAGATGTCAAGTAGCAGTGGTCGAAACTGAACACTGAAATAAATTCTCTGACATGCTGAAAATTATTAGCATAGACCTCTCATACAGCATCTTTCTGCATCTGATACTCCTAATAGCTCTTGAACAGGGCACGTCATTTTCACAGCCTATTGTTAAATTTGAATAGTAGTTACAAATTCAAGCATTTCATTCAAGAACTTCCTGTTTTCTGGCAGTTCAAGTTTTTCCTTTTATAAAATATGTTCTGTGATTTTTTTTATAGTGCTCATTGTCTCAGCTTCTTAGTATCCTATTTGAAAACAATAAATGGTTAGAGTTCATGCCCCATTTTAAAACTTACAGCTCATACATGTGTGCTGTGGAACACTGAATCTGTGATATTCTCTTGACAGACCAAAAGCCTACTTTGTTGCAAAAGTGTTCATTGTGAAGTCAGTGCTTGGCTGACCCAAGGAAATACCCTTTCTGGTTCTCAAAGCATCAGCTGGAAGGCTACTTCACTCCAAAAGCATCATTTTGAAGTACAGGGCCTCAGCACAGGGTCCTGGAGCTGGTTCAGTGATGGTCCTTACGTGATAAGATTCCAGACCCTTCTCTGAACATTGCATCTTATGAGCGCTTGGTGTCTTGCGCAAATACTGACCCTGTAGCCCTGGCACAGACCTGCTGGGCACAGCTAGGAGAGGTCATAGCAGTAAAGCCTGCTGCTGCCACCGCCTCTTATTTATTCAGCTTGACTGAACAAATGGAGACTTCTCACCTTATCTCCTACACACCTAGCACCCTGGCTTTTTGACCGAATCCAAGCACTTGAGGCCAGGAAGTGAAAGTATTATTGAAGCTTATCTGTGAAAATCACTGCTCTGGTCAGTAACACTATAATTACAATTGGTTTTCACAAAGCAAAACTAACCATGTGACTTATTTGCATATCTCTCCAAATTATCACAAATATACAGCTGATAAATGTTCTTAGTTGCACTTCAAACCTCCAGATCTGTATAACACTTGTCTTTTGTCAGTTAGCATTTTTCTAAGTGCAATGGCAATAACCTATAATGAAATCACCATTTTTTCAGCCTTTCTCCTACAATATTTCAACTTAACCAATCCGTAAAGTTTGTACTTCTAGTGCTTCATCTTATGGTAAAAATCAGCATGTCTGGCTTCAAGCTCACTGATGCTTCTTTGTACTGTGTCATGAACTGTTTCTATTTAAGGTTACTTGACATTCTCCTTGCAATTGTTTATACAATAAAATACTACATGAAAATTATTTCACTTAGCTGTTTTTTAACACCTTTTCAGATATGCAGGACTACTTGACACTGGGTTGTTAGACACCTGCACGCAGAATAATGAGGGTCCATGCAACATCTGAGAACTTTGACTGAATTAGAAATAGTATAAAAAAATCTGTCTACTTAAACAAAACAAAGTTTGTAAAATTATCATTCACCAGAATAATGACCGAAGCTTTTTCAAATATTGAATAGACATTCATAAGCAGAAGGGCCATGCTTCTCCTTAAGCCTCTCTGGATATCCCCTTTCATTTTTTCAGCAACCTATTGCATTTATTTGTGAGGGCTTTGTGTTTTGGTAACACCACCGAGCAGCCTGACTTGGCAGCTTGCTGGTTGCTTATGTGCTTCTTCAACAGGGCTGAATACCTTCAAACAGCATGGCCAAACCCAGACTGTCATCCCTCAAACTCTTTCTCTGCCCTAAAAAGGAGGAAGCTGCAGGGAGTTTGTGCAGGAGCTTCTGGATCTAGACCTGCCCTTGGAAGAGGCCCTGGAGACCCCTTCTACTGCCATGCTATGCTTTAGCTCTTGGTACATCTGATAATCAGGCAGTTTGGTCTTCAAGATATGATCCCTGTATCTTGAAGAATGTATTTAATCTGTTTCCTAAAATTCATATATTTTCAGTTTATGATGACTCAGGTTCTGAATTGTTTATCCACTGACATAAACATCATCCATTCACATTTTCTGTGTCATATTGGTTTAGGGCTTAGATTTTCTAGAGCTGAAAGTGGCAGGAAGTTGTGAATCCCATGAGTAATTCATACATGTGACACAGAACACTTCTTATAACAGACCAGTTCAATCTGGCACACAATTACTTATTTTCTTTTTCCTCTGAGAAAAACACTAGCCTTGAAAAATTACTGCGTGCATTTGCCACACATGGGTGTAAGCATCTTACTGAGACATTCCCAAGTATTAAGAGGCTAAACATAATGAGCCAATAGAAGGATAGACAAGTTAGAATAAAAACATAGCTTTTTAAAAACATTATTTTAAAATCAGGATACATAATTACTTAAAGAAACCACCACATAAAGTGGTGAATTGTCAATCTGTTCACATCTGTAATCAAGATTGAATGTCTTCTGAGAATATACACTTCAACCAAAGCAAGCTGTTGGATCAGTTATAAAAGAATGGGATGAAACACTTTGGCCTGTCTTATAGAGGACAGGTAAGGTAATCCCAGGTTCCCTTCTGTCCCTAAAAATCCATTACATTTTTTTTTAATCTACTCAGTCTATTTTTGTGCTTTGATTATTTTTTTTTAGACAAAAAAGTGCTTATCCAAAACTCTGGGTACCAGCCATTGCTTATAAACAATATTGCAGAAGAAAGAAATAAAATGCCCTACTTAAATGTAACCAAGTACAACTATAACCTAATGTCTCATCTCTTTTGGCTTTAGTAATAGAGTTGTTTGTTTACTTCATACTGCTGACTCTTGGGATCGGTAATAGGGCAAATATATGCGATACAACTGTGTTCATTTGTCTTATCGCCTTTCACACACTTTTTCCTTTATCAACTAATTCTTGCTTGTTGAACTAAGTGGCAATTATTTCTTTCCACCTGATTTCCACATGTTGCAATTTCACATAAAAGGATCCTATTCGCTTGTTGCAGGAGTGGCAGAACAGAAGTAGGATTTTTGTTCTCCATCAGAGCTTGCCACTGTGAAAGTCAATCCAAATTGACTCGTAGCAAACTGGAAATGGGTAAATGTTCATGATATCAGTGCTTCCATGCCGGTGGTGTTTTGGTGATTGGGTTTTTTTCATGTGTGTTGATATATGGGGAGTCCCAGCTTCCAGGACTGCACAGTTTGTCCAGAAAACACTGAATTTCACTTAAAGAGAGTTCCCAACCATCAAAGGGGTCTGACAATTTGACCCATAGCCTGAAAATGCCAGAAAAAAACCCCAACATTGTTTTGATTTTAAGCCAGTGTGTTGATTTTTGCCACATAACTCACATTTTTCTAATCCCAAGCATGGACAACACTACATATCATGTTTTCTCATGGGGTCCTGGTTTAGGACAATTGCTGGTTTTGAATTGGGCTGTTCTCCTCGGTGTCATTTTTACTGCAGAATGTATGAGTGCTCTTTGAGAGGAAAAAAGTAATGGTTCTGCTCTCTGCAGGCAAAAGGTAGATTGAAGCAGTGAAGAGCAAAGGGTAAATTCTTGCCCTTATATGTCCAGGCCATTTATGAAGAAGCAAATAGAGAAGCTGAGACATGTGGCAGCAACCAAACCCATCCTGGCTTGGAAGAGCACATGCTGGAGCCTGCAGCTGGCTCCTCTGCAAAGAGCATGATGCCCTCTGAAGCAGTGGCTGCAGTGTGAGGACTGAAACAGCTCTGTGCCATCCCTCTCAGGACAACCCCTGCAGGAACAGGCAGCTCCTCAGTGGACAGGGAGGCCACAGAAACAGCCTCCTAACTCCAGCTTCCTAGAGGCAATGACCAGGCAGGGGCAGAGGGGAGGTTTGCCCAGTGGATGATTGCCTTTGCAGATACAATGGGATTTCATAAACAAGGTGCATATCTGTCAGACTGTGCACGGCAGTGAGACATTTCCTATTCCACCCTTCACTGAGCAGTGACATTTTTTATTTTCTTTAATTTATTACTAAGTGGATAGTGATATAGTAAATACATCCGAGCTTCTGACTCAAGCTGTGTTAGCCCTGCTCAACAGGTAACAGGAGCCCCGAGCACATAAATGTCTGTCATTCCTCCAAGAGTCCTCTTAGTCACAATGACTTAGTGGTACCTTTGACCATAGGATTACTTTTTTAAGGCATCTGAGATGTTTATCCCAAGCTAAAGCCACCCTGGCTCTGATGACTGCTACAGTCCAGCTACATACGACTAATGCCCTGCAGGGAAGCACTTCCACAAGTGTTTAAAATGATTCCTCTCACTAACACCTACGCCAGTGACTGAGGTGATTTTAGGGAACTTTACAATACTCTCCCCCTGGGATACAGAAGGGACAGCCTGTGCAGGATGAATCAACGCCATACGTCATGCACTATTTGTATATGTTTCAGTGTATCCAGGCAAAGTTTTTTAACTTTCCATCCTAGAGCCCGAGCAGTACTTTCCTGAATGTCAGCCAGGAAAAATTTGTAGATTTGGCAGCAGGACTGTGGGAAGCCTGGTTGAAGACCAGCCCAGAGTGCTGGATCAGAGGCTTTACATAAAGCGAGAGAATCCAAACACCTTCCTTTGTTTCATGCTACAAGCAAATACAAATGGAGCCCTGAGATTGCAATCAGGACCTATTGTATAAGCACAGGCCTTTCCATTACTCCATTACAGCTTTTTGGCATGTAGAACTTCATTATTTTTCAGCTGGAAAACTAATTAAAGTGAATTCTTTTTTATTTATCGGAGTGTTAATGCTTCAGCTCTTGAGTCCTCCACTGGCTTCCAGCCATTTAATTTTGGTCCCTAGGGCAAAGCCTGACAAATTAAGATAAAGCCATTACTTAATGTTCCCCTCCTGAGAGAAAACAAGAAGTATTTCCTGTTCTTATTAATTGCATGAAGTCAATTTCCATGGTAAAATTTCAGCATGATCAGAGCCTCTGCACCCAACATGTCACTCATGTATACCCCACTCAGCTGCAGGCAGGGATTGCTGCTGGACTCCAGCTGGCTTTCCATAGTGCCCAGGAAGTCACAGGGTAAAAGGAGGCTTTGCTCAGGTGTTTGGCTTTTGACATGTTGACATACAGCAGAGGGGAGTCACCCTCTTCAGTACCTCAGAGGTATTTGTTTCGAGGGTACAGTCCTTTACCTCCTAGGAGAAGCCGTTCCCGAGATCCTGGTCATGCCAAGCAGGTTAGTCAGAGCTTTGATATGGGCGCTGCCCAGGACAAATGTATTCAAAACAGCCAGAACCTGCTTTCCATTTCCCCCTTCCCCCACCCCCCAACATGTAGATCACAAAAATTCGCACATTTGTCAAGCAGCGTGTTGATTTAACCCATACCATTTCTCATCCTCCCCAGCTGCAGAGCCTGGTGCAATAGGTAACAAACAGCCCTTCTCATGGCAACAAGATTTAATGCCCTCTTATTAAGGAGAATGGGAGGACTCCAGCAAGCCAACCAGCCTGCTGAGCCACAGCTTGGGAAAGCAGCCAGAATGATGTAAAAAGTTTAGAGGGGAAGCAGCCAAACAGAGGAGAAAACACAGTGACATGTCTGCAGTTGTGAGGGGGCAGACAGCAGCATGGCTGTGTTTCCCTCCCCATTTGATGTCCCTGCAGCTCTTGGGCACCAGAGCTCTGCCTAGCACTGCTTTGCTCATCAATGCTCTCTTTATAACATTTTTGCATTAAGACAAAGCTGACACCATCAAAACCCGGCTCAATAGCAGAAGTTCCCCCAAATATTTTCCTAAAGCCAGCTTGTTTAGTGAAAGGCTTGGCTAAACAAGGAGACAACAAGCTGCGTGCTGTTGAACTCTGTTATCTAAGATTTGTTGCCATGTTTGGGGCTGAAAACAGATATTGCAAAATGCCTGTGTACTCCCTGGCAGCAGCACACAGCTAGCACACCAAACCAGGCTACGCCAGTGCCCCAGGGGGAAGAATTTGCTCTGTGACCCTCTCCAGGCTTGGGACACCCTGCTTCACAAGCCACGCTGGTGCAAGCCCTCTCTAGGAGCCAGGAGCAGCTTGCACAAGCCCCACCACACCTCTGCTGTGCCAACATGTGCCAGGGCCAGCACCTTTGTCCCCTGCAGCACCGGGCTGTGCTGCTAAGCCTCCTCCTCCTCCTCCGCCCTGCCTCTGAGTCAGAGCAAGCTCTTTCTTCCTAGCAGGAGCTAAATTCCATCCCACCACTGCTGCCCAGAGAGGGCTGGAAAACACAGCCCTGGGGTGCCCCCAGCCAGGGCCGCTCCATGGTTTGTCCGTGCCACCAATGAGAGCAGCAGGTCCACCAACACTGTAAGCAGGAGGGGAAGCCAAAGAGAAGGTGGCCGTTCCCCAGCAGTTTAGACTCAGGCAAGGAGGGCGCTGGAAGCCCTCTGCTCCTACTTTACTGGGGCAGGCACAGGCAAAAACATCCTTGAGGGCAGATGTTTGGGAAGGAAGCAAAGCACACAGCTCCACTACTGCTAGCTACACTAGCCAAAGAAACAGCTGAGCGAGATGTATAGAGAACAAAACCAGTTCATTGAAGACCTGCACATTGTCTGGGTGACCAGCAATATACCCCCTGCTTACTTTATTGCCCAAAGTCAGTTTTACTTTGCTGATATTCTTTTGAAGAGTGTTGTACATTTTTAAAAAAAAAAAAAAAAAAAAAAAAAAGGCGTAGGGTTTGGAGATTCTCTTTTACCTCTTCTTTTAAAACTCCAGCACTTTAGGGGAAAATTATTGCATTTCTAGCCTTGTACAGAAATTCATTTCACATTCACAGTTTTTCTAATCTCAGCACAAATCCATGATAGGTTGTCTTCTCTTGCCACCTATCACTGAAATCCATATGGCTGAACTGCACTGGGCACATTGTTGTTAAAGCAGAAGACATGGCTATGGAAATTGCAAAAATGAATCCTGATCATTGGGACGGTTTAATGATTTAATGGATTAAAATGCAGAAGTGAGCAACAGGGAGAGTCTGGAACACACTTTCTGCTAAAGTACTTCAGACAGGTTGTTACAATTACGGAAAAAGCCATAATGGCCAGTGCTATGTGACAAACATCACTTAAATCAACATGATTCAAGTACTCCTTTTCCCTTGCCATCCTGAGAATAACATTAAAAAGCGTTATCTTCTTGAAATGTTTTTGTGGGAGATGTGACTGGCCGGTTTTGCCAATAGCTTAAGCAGATGCCGTTTCTGTGCACTTTTAAGTCAGCAGGGAATTCAACCTCTTTTTATTTTTTCACATACAAGCTTTCAAAAACCCAGCTGTGGCTGTTGCCCCAGATAAGGTCAAGGGAAAACAAATGCTCTCCCAGTGTTAAAGAACTTTTTAAGGCATGTGTATGGGGAAATTCTTCTGCTTTCTTGGTAAGAAGGAGGGACTTGAATTTAGTGGAAAAGTAAGACATAGGATGCACTTTTTGAAGTTCCTAGGAAAATCACTAATTTGCTGTGTGAAAAAAAACTGAAAAATCCAATTTCTCATGGACAATAGAGTTCTATTGGAACCTGGTCTGCAGTTTGTCTACTGACTTCAGCTGCTCAAAGTTCTTAATGAAACTGTGTCATTCAGGAACCACTCCCATGGGTCTGGATGTGAAAGCTGTGCGCTTTCTGAGATCCTACTGCTTAGATGCTTGTTATGTGAAGACAGAGTTAGAAGCAGTGACCTGACTATGAAAACCTGATAAGTAAGAGCAGTAATAAGGAAGTTTGTGAGGAAGAGAGTTGTACTGTGGCAGGAAGTAGCAGGAAAAGGCATGGGAAAAGAAACCAGGAAGGAGGGAAATGAGCTGTCAGCATGATGACTCATGAGCCTATTGATAAGGGAAATCATCTGGAGTGGGGGGAATAAGGAAGACTTGTTTTCTGGTCCTTAAGGTTTCTTGTACACTATGTAGCATACACTTGTTTTTATTCCCCTCTGAGCAGCAACACTTTCAAGAAGGTACAAATGCACTCCTGCCTTCTCTCCTGCGCCCCTAACTTGCATAACATATGGATTGGCAGTAAGGATGCTCTCCCGAGAGCACTTACCTCAGATATACCATTAGGTATTTCTCTGTCCATAATTACCAATTACTCAGTCATGAGGCAGATGCCAAGCTGGTTTGTGTATGCACAGAAAGCCCCTCGGGAATTTTGGAGTTAAAACATCAATCTCAGTGGTGTTTGGGCATCCAGAGTTTAGGCAGCTGAGCAGAAGAATTTAAAACCTGGTTTCCAGCTTACATATTTACTATCCATGTTAAAGCTTGCCTGTAAACCCCCCAAAGTTCAAACTGCTTCACTTTGCACTGCTAGGTAATATTTCATAAACTTAGGTGTTTATATGATATTTTTAGGAAACCATGCCATTTTAAGCCAATTTGATTAATGACATGTATTACTAACACTGACATTATTTTACTTCTATTTACAGTTTTGATAAATAAAAAGGCAAGTCCCATTAAATTGATAAAAAGGCAAAAGGTTTTCTACCATCAAAATGTCACCTACAGCCATTGTTAAATACATTGCCATTGTTAAATACATTGCCATTGTTTTTTACTCTATAGGACAACTACCGAAACAAAGGATTAGCAATTTTGCTGAGTATACCCAAAGCCACAAGGGAACAGGAAAAGAGAGGCAGTGCTTCTATTTAGCAACCTTGAGAAACCTTATAGCCCTGAGGGACACAATCTTCAATAGAATCCCACATTTTATCTTAGAATGAGATGTTCAGATGAATCATTTCATCTGAATTGCTGCTGGCCATAAGGATTAGGAGAATAAAAATATATATACATTGCATGAAGGAAGAATGATGGCTACACATGCCAGTTAGATCCAGTTTTCATGGGCAATCATAACAGGAAAGACATAGCAGCCTGGGATGCTGGAAAGTTGTTTAAACATGTTAACATTCACATGGCCTTGTATTCTTTGCTGTGATTAACTGCATTTGGGGTTTGTGTATAAAGCACAGCTAAAAGCTTTTACGCCAACCTTCTATTTTCTTCCTTGTGGGAAAAGGTAAGCTCCTAAAAAGAACATGTGATGTTTAAAGTGGACAACCACACTGTAAATTGCACTACATGTTGAAAAAAACCCAAACCAGATAAAATTAATAGGCAGGTACAAAGTGCAGTATTTATCCAAAAAGATTAACTTACAGGAAAAGACATCTAAGGTCAAAATGTATGATTCATTGCTGAATACTTTGCGTCCTACAGAAAAATGCTCAGATGAAAAGATAAAGACATAAAATATGACACTGTCAAGTTCAATTTCTGAATTCATTTTGTTCTAGCACTTATTCCTCACATGCTACAAGTGACTGATTTGGTGAATGGTTTAGAAAATTTAGAAATGGTCTGACCACATAAACTCAGGTTTCAAAGAATTTTCTCAAATACACAGTGTTTTCCCTCATGACACTTCTTTCTTTATATATCAGCTGTCTATTTCATTTTAGCTTGTTGTGTGGTGCTTAGCATTCAGCAGGATCTGCTCTGGTGATACTGCAGTATAATGGCTTCTCTTCACCCACAGAACAACAGCATTGTGAGAGGAATGTGGGTTGAACACCTTGCTGGACCTGCCAGTTTGCTTCATGCGTGGCAGACGATGGTTGCCCCTTTCTCAGAGTCTATGTATTCAGGTGATTGTAACGCTATATATGTCCCCTATATAAAACCGTACAGCACCTACTTCTTGAATGGTACCACAGTTCTGATTTCTTAATCTTAAGAAGGTATGGGAGATCTGGAAATGCTATCTATATGATCCCAGTGGCAGGGAACAGCTTCTGTATCAGGAATAAGAAGTTAAATAGAAAAGTATAATCCAGTTTAAGAAGAGGGAATATTGGTGGAGATTTGATAAAAGTCCTGAAAGTCATCATTCATGGAGAGAATGAATGGGGGAATGCCTCCCTGAGCCCTGAATATGCTACTATGGATACAAGTTTAAAGGGGTTTAGAAAGCAACTAGACATCAATGGGGGAAAATACCACTGCAAGAAAAGTCTAAGGGCTGTGGCATATGAAGATGCTGCCTGCAGCTATGGAAATTCCTCATTCATCATAAGCTAGAAACATGAAAAACATGCTGGATAAATACTGCCTCACATTTTCTTTGCCCCTACATGCTTCATTTTTCATCCACTTTGAACCAGTGGAAGGATACTGGGCTGGGCAGATTTTCTATAAAGCCCAGCAAAGCTTGTCTTACATTCTTCCACCCACTTCCTGGAATGGACTGAATGAGGCATGTGCCTTCCATACAGCAACTGAAGATCTGACAACAGTATAATGACCTAAGCTGTATTTTTAACCACGTTTTTTTGGAAGTACAGTTTGGATGATCAGTCCTTCTTGGCATCTTCTGTATCACTCTTGTGTCCTTCGTTCCACTCATATAGCTCCTCAGAACAGAGTATCCATATTGGCCTCAGGCCACTGCTGCAGGTTGGGGTGCGGCCAGTTTGAAGAGGAGAAAGACCGATGTCAGAGTTGGTTCTGCCATCTGAACACTTTGGACACCACTGATGTGTGACCATAACATCAGGAAATAACATCAGGAAACTGTGCTTCTAAGTGCCCAGGGTAGAGTACATCAGAAAGACTGACTTGTGATTGCATAGCTAAGCATTGTTTTTTTTAATTATTTATTATTTTTTATTCTTTTTTAATTTTCATTTTTATTTTTATTGGGACTAAGTGTTTAAATTCCCACTTGCTTCAAGCTGAAAAAGAGAAAGAGGACAAAAAATGTTGTTAGCATTACATCTAGCTTAACAATCATAAATATCCCTAGTGTCAAAAGGAAGTAAGCAAAGTTGAACTACTTTAAATTTTTCAGCAAGAGCCTGCAGTGATGTCTTGGAATGCTGGAGAATTGAATATACAGAAATAAGCTGCCCCTTTGAAAGAACATTTACTTACTAATCCTACGGATTTTAGATCTTCCTTATAAAGGACTTCCAACAGCACATATAGAATAAGAAGAATAAATAACATGAAAAGATATGTGTGGGTACTTAATACCTTTAGAAACAAACCTTTTACAAATATTTGTGTGACTGAAAGCATTTTAGTGCCAGAGCTCTCAAAAAAGGACAGCCAGTACACTATGACTTAACATGAAATTCTTCATATTGAGCCCTCAATCAGAAAACAGATTATAGATCGAATCAAACCAACACATTCAACAGACACCAAACCCCTAAGCTGTCAGAAGAATTCAGAAGTGAGACATCTGAGTTACTGTACACATAAATACTCAGTCTGGACACATAAAACAGGCAGAAATAGTTACTAAACAGGAACACCTAATCAACAAACCCATTACTTCTAAATAATCCTTCATTATGAAAAACAATCCTAATTTTAGTCCTAAATTCAGTCCCACTTAATGCCATACCTCCATCTCCCAGGAAATGTTTGTTTTCCCTACATTTAATGAAATGGAGATCCATAAAGATATTTAAGTCATTCTCTTGAACAGTCTCTTTGGTTATTTTCCAGTCCAGCACTGAAGAACTAATTTGTGAAAAAGTCTTTCTGTCTTTGACTGGCTCATCAGCAATCAGATGTAGATATGCACAATGCTTCTCCAGAATGCTTCTCCAGTATATTATTTTTAAGTCTTTTTTTTTTCCTTGTCAGCCAGTGGCTAATGTAATTAGAAAGAATTCCACAGTGTTCATGCCCTTCTTTCAGAGGTGGCTCTATCTTTCCTTAGAGTGCATTAGTAATTAATCCAGGACTAGATTACGGTTGTGCATGGCACTGACAAGCCAGTATGCCCTGGGGTCCTGAGATGGGCAGGAAGGTGATGCAGCATCCATAGTTCTGTTTTAGGTAGTTCTTCAGCAAGCTTGGAAGATATACTGCGGGCCATGTGTCAGCAAAGCAACCCCATTTTAGTGACTCTACCTTGAAATTATTTCTCCATGTACTGAGTCTGTCAGCACAACCTCCATATCTCAGGCAGGGGTGACTGGTGGGTGCTCACATTGCCAGCAGCCTTAGGACAGACCCTCCCCGGTGACATCTGTATTTGAGAGCCCAGTCTGTCCCTACGGCTACTGTGTGCTTTTCAAGCACTCCAGTGTACCCTTTTGCTATATTAGGGCATAAGAAGGCTTTTCAAGCTTGCCTTCAAGCAAGACAAATCTTTTTTCCTGCTCCTAGTATGTCCTAAAGTAAGCCCAGTGGAAAAGCATCAATATGATATCCTTTTACTTTACTACCTGCAAGAGGGCAATGTGCTGGCTGTAGGAGCTGACACAGGTGTCTGAAGCAATTCAGAGAGCAGGAGCTCACAAAAGCTGGCAGCATATGGGCTCTCTTCAGCTTCTAAACCCAAAGCTGTATCTGCAGCTGCAGGATCTAAATACTTCAGTGGTGAATACCTCCTTCTGGAAAATCCCCATTACCTAAATGGAAAGCAGTGCGTAGGCACATGCAGAGGTACGTGACAGTAGAAGAATGATAAGCACTCAGATGTATTTGGAAATATTCCTTCTTACACTTTTTTTTCCTGGATGCACAGAGCACCAGCGATCCAGAGCAACCATTTGACAGCTTCTACTGTACCTTGCAGTGGTGTGCAAGCAGCCCTTATCATTGAACCCTGGGTGTTTCCTCAGGAATGCTGTTCACTGTCTTGTTCGTAGCAAGTATCTCGCTTATAAAGAATTCTGGAAAAATCACAGTAGTAGCCTTTTTCAGCGTGTGTTCTGCAATGCATTGTTGTGCATTTAAGCTAAATCAGGCCAACTCAATAAACTCACGGAGTGCTGATGAGAATAAAACAAGACTTTTGTAAATTTTAATATTATGGATAAAGTGAACGACTATAGAAAACAGAGGCATTTAAAGGGGTCTCTCACCTTGACTGAATGACAGGAAGTAGCCAAGTATAAGTGTTGTAACTCTATTTCTGAGCTTCACCCTGGAGCTGTTTTCTGGTTGATTAAGATATCCACATAGGCAATGAGTGCTCTATGATTATTGGATTAAGAATAATCACACCCAGCAAGAGCTTACCACCCCCAAAACTAACAAACCAGACTGCATTTAAAAAAAAAACCCAACTAAAAATGTAATACTGGATCCTCTGTTAAGTTTATAATTAATGAGGCATATGCATGGATCACCCAAGTGCTCTAAAACTCCCCAAAGCTAGTCTCTGTTTGTAAAGTGTAAATCCTGATGTTCCAGCACAAGCCATGTTCTCTCCTAATCAACCCAATATTTGCTTGAAAACCTCCACCATGGAAAGCCTCCTTCCCCTCTGGGGCTCCCTGAACAGCTGTGTGCAGACAGGGGACTGCCCAGGAGACCAACTTTCCAGGGAAACCTCCAGCTGAATGCTTTCTGCAACACTAAGGAAGCTTTAAAAGAAAACTGGGAGGTCTGCCTCTTGAAAGGTGATTCCTACCATCAACTGCTCCGAACACACCAATGTGGCTTCAACAAAACTCAGCTGCTGCCATCAGCCCTCCAACAGCCCTGGGAGTCCTAACACCACCCCAACCACCATGCAGCAGAGACCTGAGCAGCAGCAAAATATAATTACAAATAGCTATGTGTACTTAAAGGGTAGCAAAAGTATAAAATATAACAAAAAGTACCTTGAAGGTGAATGTTTCCAGTGATGGTCAAAATGATTGCAATGCATGAAGCCCATGAATCTTTTTGAGATTTTTAGTCAGAAGGATAAAATATTATTATTGTTAATATTATTCCATGTAAGTTATTGCTACATTGCATTTGAAATGGCTTTGTAATTTCCTGTCTAATGCTACCCTTAGGTCTCTTCTGTATTACTGTTCTCCAATTATCTCTTATTTTTCTTCTTGAATATATATGTTTTGAATTATTTTTTCATCTGATGTATCATCCCACAGTTCTCCAGATGAAATCGTATTTTGTTATTTCCTGTCCACATTTCTACAATTAGGAGTTTATTGCTTTGTAAAGATGAAAAACAAACGAAAAAAAATGAACCCAAAAACCCCCCAAAATATCACGTAAGCATGTTTGTGTCGTGTGTTTATATTTACATCTGAGCACACATAGCT
>JAOEHX010032197.1:15431-44369 GCA_025448015.1 Bolborhynchus lineola | reverse complement strand
AGATGTCTGCCCTTTGCTTTGGAAATTGCAGAAAATATGTGTTAGATCATGACATTTAAAGTAATTACAGAGTATTTGAAACCTGCCATTTTCACAAAAGCTTCTTTCCCTGCTGCAGCTCAAGATAGGGTACAGAAGATGAAGCACTTTTTATGAGGAGTTTTAATACATTTCTAGGCTATTCAAGTTTCACACCAACTTATCAATGCTACTCTCGTGTTGTTTTTTGTTTGGTGTGGGGTGACTTTCAGGTTCAAAAGTTGCCAGTCTTATGTCTAGTCAAATCAGGCATTCAGCATCGTTTTCCTTCTTTACTTGAGTATATAATGCTGAGTGGCAGAAAATACATTTTCAAGTTTTTATTTAAGAATATTACAATGCAATCTACATTTCTGAGTATCATGTATAATTCAAAGATCAGCTCTATGAATTAATAAGAGGTTCATGAAGATCCAAGGTTATTGCTGTGCTAATTATAACAGCTGTTTGTTGCACTGCATGTAAGTAAGGTACTTGAGGAGTCAGTCTCTGTAATAAGCAGAGATCTCAGTGGAACAATTTAGAGACTAAGATTTGATAAGAATTTATGAGAAATATGTCAGGAAAGCTGCTATTACATTCAACCAAGAGGAAAACCTCACTGACTTCTTGTACTCCCTTAAAGCCCGACATTTTACCATCAAAATTAGTAACAAGATTGAAATCTAGCTAAAAGTTATTTTTCTCCAGCTTTGTTGATTTACACACAAAGTTTAGTTATAAAAAAAAACAAACCCAAAACCAAAACCAAACAAACCCAAACTGTTTATAATGGTATCTGGCTTCCAAAATGATACATGAAAACCCACAAGAAAAACTCTTTAACTCCATCTACTATTTAAAGTAGAAATGAAAGATATCACCTTTCTTGGTGGCTGTTCTTCCAAAAAAGTAAAGCATTCCTTCAAAGACTTATGAGAGTGTTTCTGTCCACCTCTATAAGTATGGCTTTGGAAAACTAGAATATCTCCAAATGTCAGACTTCATAATTTAGTGCAATATGACATTCTACAATTTGTTCATGATATTGACATTAAAACAATAGCGCTGTGAAATATCTGAAGAGTGCTACTTTCTAATTGTTTTGTTTCAGATTATCTCAGTGTCAAATATGAGTTTTACTTTGGCTGTCTTACATAGCCACATAAGTTATGTATATGCCCATCCAGACATGCAGACATGATAAATCTTATTATAGGTTGTTATTAAATATGTATTTGTTACAAATTTTTCTTTTACAAGATTCTTGGAGTAGACGTGAATGGAAAAGCAGGTCAGCAGATGCTTATTTGCTACACATTTGCCTAAACAAGCATGGTGCAATTCATCTGAAACCTAGACTTTTATTACAGGAAAAGTAAAAAAAAAAAAAAGGACTAAATGTAGTTGCTACACCTATAAAAAGAAAATTAAGAATAAAAGTTACCCAGATATCTTGATACTAGTAGTATTTAATTTTGCAGTGAAGCTGGACTGATACAAATGGATATAAATCACAGTGCAGTTTAGCAGAGAAGTTATTTCCAGGGATTGCCAAGATATGTCTCTTTCAAACTTTAGAAAACAGTATTTCACTCTGCACATAAAAGTGACTCAAGAACCTTACTGAAAGTCCACTAGTTCTTCTGTTTGACTAAATGCCATTAATACATTGTGCCATTTACTTCGTGAAAGCAAAACCTCATGTGCTTTAGCCAGGAGGCTGATGGGTCTATGGTTCTTCATATTTCACTTTATCACCTATTTTGAAAAATGGTAATAGCTGTACTCAAAGAGCATCAGATTAGTTTCTTAATAATATATACTATGAACAACTTCACACATTCTCCAGAATTTTTCTCTTCAACAGTCATGACAATATACTGTGCTTGCAGTTTCCAGAATATCACCTTTTATTTCTTGTTGTTGTTAACTTTCTTTCAAATGGCTAGCAATATATTTAGCTCATCTCCTATCTAAATAACACTTCTACCTTAATGTTAGCCTGCTTGTCAAATCATAGAAGAAAAATAGCTACATGGGATTTTGATTATATATAGTAAAAAAAAACCAAAGTTACAGAGATGTGAGAACAATAATCGTCAGATCTCATGCTCTGTTAAAGCCTGCTTCCAGCAATACTTTAAAGTCCATTTAAAGTCTGGTCTAATGGATGCTCTGCCCAGGTAGCTTTTGTCTGTAAATTTTAACACAAATTGGACAAGACATAACCAATGCCTCACACATATTTTAGTGCCAGCCTGGGGCCTTCATAAAATTTTTTGCAGGGAAGGGCATCTAAAACCTAAAAAGGATGAGATTCCCTTTCATGCTCAAGGTCTATTCAAAGGCACATGTATATTTGTGTTTACTAATAGACACGTTAGATCTGAGAAAAATAGGCAAAGAACATTGGCTAGTCAAATTGTTTCAAAAGGAAAAAGAAAAAGGATGGAGAATGGTAACCCTGTGACCATTTTATGGGTTTGTAGTACCTCTTTCCCTTTTAAAAGAAACTTTCAACTTCCAGTTCTCTAATTCAATCACAGTGTTACTCTTACAGAATTCTCCATGGATTGCAGGGTAATGGTGGGAGAGAAGGGAGCCTCAGAAATCAGAAACAGTTTTCCAGCACTGATCAGGCTGCATCTTACTGCAGCTGAAGCAGTTTAGCATCCTCTCTGCTTCTGGCCCTGGGCATGACTGCAGGGAACATTAAAAAAATCAGGGTTATACTCACCTCTCCTCTGCTGACAGAAGACATGACCTACCAGGGCACTAAAGCTGTTTCTGGGCTACAATTTGGCTTAAATCCAAATTATGTTTATCAGCAAGATTAGCTGATTGGTCTCACCCTGTGTAATTATATGAACTTTCTACCCCTTTCCCCCCCCACTTTTCTTCATTGTGCAATTTTGTTTTTGAAGAGCTTTCCTACAGGTGACACCTGCTGTGTTAGAACCTGAAGATAATACACCTTTACAGTTCTGCCTAGCCTGTTGCAGTAATATATTTAAGCAGTTGTTAAAACTGTTCTCTGAAAGTTTTCTGAGTGTCTGCAGAAATGTGGATATGTAGAAGCACAAGATAGTTTTGCCAAGGTCACAGCAAGAGGCTTTAAAAGGCCTTCATCAGACATGTTGATGCACAAGAGTTTAACTTGATTAGAATAGAACCTCATTATACCATAATGCGATGACTTCTTCAGCAATAATGATGTCTTAGAAGATGGTATGACAAATCAGAAAGCTGACTACAAAGGGTCTTCAGAGAGAAATGTCATTATAGACTGTGATAATGACAGGCAATTCTTTTAAAATTATAATGCAATTTGTTGTAAAACATTTTCAAGACACAAACATTTACTCCGTTTTATTAAGGCATATTCCAATAGCTCCAGGAGGCCTTTACAGTCTCATTGGGATTACATTCAATGCTCCTGAAATGTATCTACAGTGTAAGGCAATAGTGCTGCTAAACTATTTTATTTTGTGGGTTGTTAGGGAATTTTTCTTTTTTTTTTTTTTTTACTTTTGCTTAATCACGTCATAAATGTTATGGGTTAAAATTGTGCATAAGCAAATCCAATTTGATCAGCTCTGAAAGAACCATAGAAGGTAAAGAGCAAAGGCAGGAGTAAAAGAGATTAGCTCCTCTGTCAAACTGGTAAAACTGAGATTTGCTGGGGAGGACACTTACAGAAATTGCATTTTATCTGTAATTCCAAAGGTAGCTAAAAAGAAAAAAGACAAAAAATTATTGATAGTTGGGGGACAAATAAGAACACTTTTGCAGAGGAATATAGGTTTTTTGTGAAAGGAGAAATTTATGATTTCCAGTAAAAATATATTGCCTTGGCTCAGGTAGTAATACTCTCTCTGGAGCTCATAATGCAAGTAAGGAAGTTTACAAAACCTTTGACTATAGGACTCATTCAATTTAATGTCCTGATATTTTCCTCTCATTTTTATTTCCAATAGATTGTTGAAAAAACATTCAAAACTGTTTCAATGTAAAACTACTGCTTTTTAAAAACGCTCCATGTAATGAAGTACCCTGATTTCTTTGTGTGTACTGCCTATCAAAAAAAATGAAGGAAATCCCATATTTGATCAAGTAAAGTTTTTGTCACTGAGGACTCCTAATTAATGTATATGCAGTACTGTGGAACACTCCTTCCTACTCACAAATACATGCCCATTTAAAAAATTTAACAATAAGGCATTGACTTCTTTCCCACTTTCCTCCATTTCACATTATTTTATTATTACATACTTTGTATTATGACAGGTCTTTTCTGACATGTTCAGTCAGAATATCTTTTGCTCACAAAAGTGCAAGAGAACCAAGTGGATGAAACACAGATAAAACATCCACAGAATAATTTTTGTCAGAAATGTTAAACAACCTATTCCTAACACACAAAATTTGAGCTGAAAGCATGTTGAAATCAGATTTGAAATAGTTGTCAGTGAAAAAAGTTCTTTACCGTGAGGGTAGTGAGGTGCTGGAACAGGTCCCCCAAAGAAGTGCCAAATGACCCATCACTGGCAGAGTGCAAGGCCAGATTGGACAGAGTATTGGGTGACATGGTCTGGTGCAAGGCATCCTTGCCCATGGCAGGGAAGTTGGAACTAAATGATCTTAAGGTCCTTTCCAACTGTAACCATTCTATGAAAATTGAGTGTCTAAGAGAAAATATTTGAAAAATAAACTCTTAGGAAGACATTAGCAAATTAAGAGGATGAAAGAAGTGGGGTGTAATGCTCCATCAAGACTAACTCCCTAACCCTGACTCAACATCTTTAATGAGTCAGCATACAAAGGGAAACAGCAAGAAGCTGATTTAATGCCTATCAAAACCAATAGAAATGATGGAGAGAAAGAGATAGCAAAATACCAGAAAAGACTGTATATACAACACTATAGTACAATTTAGATTCAAGTCTGCTTTAAGCTACCCAAGCAGTGGTGGTAGCAATCTGGAGTTCAGTTCAGCCAAAGCTATTCTACTTTTGCAGATTTTACAGTCTGATCTGAACAGCTCTGCTTGGACATTTATGTCCTCATCTTGCTCTCACAGCCATAATGGCAGCAATAGCTGAGCTCTGGAGTAGGCTTCTGTGGGATAAGGTCCCTCATTTCACATTTGTATAGTGTCTAGGCTTCCAGAGAAGGAAAAATTGCTAGCAAGTAATTCAAAAGACTGAAGACTGTCTTCAAGGATAAGTGAATGGACAGTGAAATTAGGCATTGGTCAGAAGAACAGCAAAGATAAAAGTTTTCTTACGTCTCCGATGTGCATCTACTCACAGCTGTACAAAATCTGTTTTAATAATTTGTTATATAATTTATCTTTGGAATGAAGAGTGATGAATTAACTGCTCTGATAAAATGTGTTGTCTGACTTATGTCCCAGATTGAATTACCAAGAATTAATGTTTATTAAACAGCCCCCCCAAAAAAAAATCTCCCAAAAAACCCCAAACCCCAACACATCAGTATGAGAAAATAATATGATAATATCACTTTGTAGCTCTACTGAAAATCTGTTAAAATCTAGGCATCCCCTATCATAGCCTTTGATATTGCAAGAAATATTTCAAAGGAAGTTGTAGTTATATGCATAATATGAGTGCATTTATTTCATGGTAATAAAAGCATGATTCAAATGGAAAAAAAAATGTGAGAGACTATTTAAAAAAAATATTTTACCTCAAGGACTAAGAAGTAAAAAGGCTGAAAAAAGCAGAGTATTGTCCTTCTCAAAGGACTGTAAAAATTGGATGCTATTCAAGAATATTGAATTTATAATACCTAGATGTATAATCTGTCATGCAATAGAATGTTACTGCATTTTTCAATGTAATTATAAACTTGAAACCAAGAATGTATTGAGATGTACTGTGTACAGTTCTGGTGTCCTCAACATAAGAAGGACAGGGAGTTGTTGGAGCAAGTCCAAAGGAGGGCCACGAGGATGATAAGGGGCTGGAGCATCCCCTGTATGAAGGTAGGCTGAGAAAGCTGGGGCTGTTCATGGCAGGGGGGTTGAAACTAAATGATCTTAAGTTCCTTTCCAGACCTATTTATTCTATGATTCCATATCTGAACCAACTGGAGTCACTGACTGATCTTATCAGTGCAATATCTTTAAAAATTAAAATGTCTATTTAAAAAATATTGTAGCTTGATAGGTGATTTCCAGTATGACTGAAGATTTAGAAATCTTCTCCTTTTATTAGCACTAAGATTTTTTTTCTTAGATTTTTTTTTTTTTCTGAGATTCGTACCCCCTCCATCCCCAACTCTGGCACTTTGAGTTGTTGGAATGATGTTGATGAGAGAAGAGGCATAGACCAAGAAGGAAAGGAAAAGGAGGCCGTTCTCAAAGAACAAGGAAAGTTAAAATGGAAAATGTAAGAACAGCCTTGACATTAGTTTGATTTTAAATTAAGATATTTTAGGGGATTTAAGATTCCTTTTCCTAAATTCTTAATTGAGAGCAGGAAAGTTTTTAGCACATTTGTTACAGAATACAATGCCAAGTACCCCAGATTTTCAAAGAACAGTTTATTTTCGGCAAGGGATTGTATGGTTCTCATTAAGCTGCATAACCCATTACTTGATCTCTGCATCGATTAACATTATTTTGACATCCATTAATAATTTCAGAAATCTTTTAAAAGTGCTTGAGATTAATATATACATTACACTAGAAAATAATCTGAAATGTCATGAGATAGTGCAGATTTTGTAGAGCATATCTGTCTGACAGACCGAATGATCTCTGATGCACACGGTGGAATTATGGAAAGTACTTAAAGTAGCTTCCATTTCCCTAAGTTGAAATCTTCCATGTGTATTTTCAAAGAAGGGCAAAATTCACACTGAAAATGAAATATTTCTTTTACATTCCTGATTAACACAAACTTGGTTTCATACTTTCATTAGATATGACAACGGTGACATGAAATTGTGTGAATTGTGGAGGAGGAGAGAAAATTTGGGGTAGTGCAGAAGATATCACCTACTTGAACTGATATTCATCTCCTTCTTGAATTTCTGATGAACTTTTGGTCACACAGTTTTTCATCAGACAGTTGTTCTGTAGGCTTTCAAATTTAAGAGTCAATTACTGCCAAAATACAGCAATGCAAAAGGCCTTTATCATAGGCCTGTCCAGGTACTAAATGAATCTTTCCTCTCAAAACTGTCATGGCATCACAGCATCCTTTTAAGTCTCTTCTGGCCATCATAAATCACTGGCAAACCACAGTGACTTTTCAAGGACCCAGTTAACAGGGAAAGTGTACAGTTGCCTCTTGCTTGGACACCTCCAGCTTATCATTACCGTTAATTCACTGTGGTTCTCCCCCAGTGAACACAATAGACTATTTAAAATCACAGTAAGGTTAGGGGAGTGTGCATTACCACTTTTCTCTCCTCATAAGGAATGCACTCCAAAATACCTGTGGCATTTTCCCCTAATAGCCTCACATTTCACTTATATTTAATTTGTTACCTCTCTCTCTCTCAGAATTTTTCTGCATTGCTGCTCTCTGTCCTAATCTCCTGTATTTTATTTCTGCTTTTATTCTTTTTCTCTGCCCCTTGTGAGAAATGCCTTGCATTTATCTACTTTCAGCCACAAATCCCTGGACTTAATCCAATGTTCTGAACTCTCCAGATCTTTCTATCCACCCATCCTTTTCAATCCTTTGCCAGAAATATGTCTCATGTTAGATTTTCCAGTGCAAAATGTGTTTGTTTTTTCTTTACTTTGGGTTCTCAACCATTGATTTAGCCTATCAGAAGGAAGGATGGGTAGACAATGATTGTGTGCCCAGTGGCAGGTGTCTGACTGAAAATCAGTTAAGATTCCTATTGATTTTGCTTTTCTTCTGGAAATCTTTTCTCTCTGGTTACCAAGGACAGTGGCAAACCGGACAAAAGATAGAGACTGGTCAACAATTTCTGAGGCCAGCACAGTCAGAGGACACACTGTGAATTTCTTGACCAGTTTTGTTCTCTAGCAGCCTTATGAAGGGAGAGAAAAATTAAAGAAGTAAAAATAGGATTAGATCAATATTTGTAAGTGCCTGATCCTATCTTCTCTCTTATATAGTTTGAAAATGAGCTAGTTCTCCCTCCTTGCTCATTTATAGATAATATGCAAACAGGCTTTTAGGAACTACTGTGAAAAAGCTACTTATACTGAGAAGCACAACCCATGGGAGAAGGAAGTTAACGCATTCAGACATAGAATGATAGGATGGTTGGGATTGAAAGGGACCTTAAAGAAAACTTTTTTTCAACCCCTCTGCCACGAGCAGGGATACCTTCCACTAGACCAGGTCGCTCAAAGCCCCATCCAACCTGTTCTTGAACACATCAAGGGATGGGGCAGCCATAACTTTTCTGGGCAACTGTGCCAATGCCTCAACACTCTCATAGTGTAGAATTTCTTCCTAATATATAATCTAATTTTTCTTTCTTTCAGTTTAAAGCCATTCCCCTTTTTCGTGTTGCTACATGCTCTTCTAAAAAGCCCTTCTCCAGATTTGTTGTAGGCCCCTCTCATGTACTGGAATGGGTCAACAAGACCCTTCTCATACAGTTATTAACTCTCAGCCTCACTTTCAAATATGATTCAGTCAAATGAGCTACAGACAAGAAATAGAGTCCATGATGCTCTTGGTAAAATTTATAAACAATACAGAAATAAAAAAAATACAAAATTTGTCTTTTTTTTTTAACTAATGTCACTGAGATATTTCAATAGCAGTTCTAGTAGGAATTAAGTCCTTGCAGTGCATAGATATTTCATTGTTCTTCACCTCACTCAACAGTTTCAAATTATTTTGCTTTTTTATTTTACTTATTGCCTGTGCTATATTTGCTTTTGAAATAAGTGGTATTGTCTTTCTTTCAATTACTTATTTCCTATTTTAGAGATGCAGAAAATAAGGCTGTGGAAAAGTAATCTTCTCTTATGGAAAAGTTTTCTTCTCTCTGGCATAGTCTACGTAGTTTTATTTCATAATGAGGATATTTTTTTCCCTAGTCATTTTCCATTTCTGAAGAAAATGTCAGGATTTTGTTAGTTTTCACTCTGAATTTTCATTCTCTTTGTTCAGGTATTTTAACTACCCTTGTAAAGAGCTCTTAGACATAAAATCCTGACTCTATCTCCATCAAGGATGGGTTTTGCTACACCATCCTGCATCCATCCATCTTAATCCTCTGGCAGCAGTGGGAGTTTTTATTAATGCAGTATAAAGAAAGTGAAAAATCCCACACTAGTGAAAGCATTTTCTCTTCATTCGGAAGAACTTTACAGTTATACGCCTTCTGAGAACACGTGTATAAGGAGCCAAACAACAATGGTACAGGGGAGGTAGGGCAGTCTTTGCAGTTCGAATCTAGGTGAATCACTCAGTTTTTCTATCAGTCTAAAATAAGCAGCAATAGAGTGTTAGTTCCCTATTCTACAGATTTTGTAAAATGCTTTGATATACTGATGTGCACTTCTCTAAAATTCCCAATAGCTGAGTAAATCTCTGCAAAGAATAAATTACTATAACATATACTTGCCTGGATATTTTTATCTTTTTTTCAGTAAAGGTGATGCTCTTTAATCAAGAATCCAGACAGAAACAAACAAACAATTAAATATGATTATTACACCAATGCTGAGTGGAACCCCACAAAGAAATAAGCAACTTTTGCTAAACAACAAAAAACCCCACTAACACTGAAAACCCCCATTTTGGTATAAACTTAAATAGATGGTATATCATTTCCCTAAAAAACGTCTATTGTAGACAGTCGAACTTACTCAGTGAGGAGGAGAAGTAACCTCGACTCTCTGGGACTACAGAGAGTTATGTGCCTTCCTCTGCCGGGACTTTTTTCTTCTAAGAATTTTTCCTACAAAGAGGAAAATTAAGAAATGTGTCTCTGCAGATTGTTTAATAATGTTGTTAAATTTATCTGCAACATTTCATCCTTTGTAAAAGACAGGTGCCCTTTGCAGTGAAATATTCCATTCTTTTTTTCTTTCTTTTTTTTTTTTTTTTTTTCCTTCTCTTTACAGTCTCTGCAACCTAAGAAAAAAGAGAACTTTGTCTTAATGGCAGTAATTGCCTAAGATGGAAAGACCTGGGAAGACAGAAAACAGAAGGAGGCTGGCAGATGGAAGTAGAGAAAGGAGTTTTACTATTTTTAAAGGGGCTGAAAAAGGCTCCCTGCTCTGATGGCAGTAAATGATAGAAAGGCTGCTAAAGAACAACCTTCTTCTGTTAGAGAAAGAAGTTCTGCAAAGCTCTGTAAAACCATCCGTCCTAGGATACACATGATACTGCTATGATTGCAAGTACTGAAACAAGGTAAACCTGTCAATGTTACTGAAGTGTCCTGCAAACTAATGGGCTAGAGAGCTTCAGCTTAGCTTCAGACAGTGCTTAAAAGTGACTTATCAGCCTCAGGGCTCTGAGTTGATTATTTTATTTGTATGTATAGCCCCTCCACCTTCAAGCAAGTCTGCAGCAAAGCCACTCCTTCTGTAAGTTAAATTAAAAATTCACAATGCAAGAGACTAGAATGACTAGTCTCTTGCATTGCTAGATTGTCCCAAGCCTTAAAAAAAGAATATGAGAAATTTGCTACTTGGAATATTTAATCCCAGTCTTCCACAGTGTAAGCAGAGCTTTGAACACAAGTGTGTTGATTCAGGATCCAACACAAATTCATTTCATATGGAGCACAAGGTGAAAGAGATTGTGTTAATACTTCAGTGTGAGCTATTAATATGCACAAGCACATGCCAATACATGTGGGCTGCTAGCACACTGCTACAGACTTCCTTGGATTTCTGCAGGGACTGAATTTTGGGAGCACTCTCAGTGGGAACTCATTAAAACTGTTGGACCCATCATTTATGTAGAAGCTAGTTTCCAAGAGGTACGTTGATGCACATGTGGCCTGTGACTGATTTGAATATGTCAGGGTCCTATCATTGTCTCCACTGAAGTTTCTTTTCAGGGAGTAATAGATATAGCAAGCAGCTAAAGAAAAAGAAAATAGCTTCTGTTTCCTCCCTTTCTTCACCCTTTCATGTTGTACTGTTTGTACTGCAATAAATGAAAAGAATATTAAAAGACCTCTTATTAATCTCCCACTTTTCACAAGTGATTTAATGTTTTACAAGCTAGGGTAGTGACTGCTGATAAAAATGCTAGGGAACATAGAAACAGACTCTTCCATTGCATTTACCACAATATTTCTTTCAATAACAATCAGTAACGAAAACAAGGTAAAGAATAATGACAGCTATCAGTACTTTCCTTATTATAGGTTAGTGTCTGCTGTCATTGCTCAAGTGCAATGAAAATTCTTTACCTTGGGGCCTATGGAGAGATATACCATGGCAGGAGCAGTAAATTTAAAAACTGTGGCTCGTGGCTAGTAAAGGAAGAAAATAATTTTGTGTTCTCGAGGGCTGATCTCAACATGAAGGAAAATATTACAGTTCCAGATAACAATGGTGACCTAAAAAAAGAAAGAGAAGCAATTAAAAGACTAAAATTGCAAGTCAAGGAGAAAGAACAGAGACAACACAAGAATAAACTATCTTTTTCTTGTACATTCAGCAACTTCTTATTCTTTTTCAATGCCTTGACAAGATCTACACCTCTGCTTTAGAGCTGAGAGTCTGAATTTGCCATCAATGTTTCCAGCCAAACCTGTGAATGCTCTATGACATGACAGGGGAAATGATGCATTGACTTTATCTAATGCACTGGTATTTATGGTCTAGTCTTTTGGAGCAGAGATGATTTCCATGACTTTCAAAAAGAGAGAGCTGTAGGAGTTGGTAATCTTGCTACTGAACAATATGAAGTGGCTGGTGCTGGAGTAATTTCAGAAGGATCAGCATTTTTCCCCCCTGTCATAAAGATTTTTTTAAAAACAAAACACCTTACAATTCAACTGACATCTGTCCCAGTTCTGCAGTTTTCTCACACTGCAGTACCTATACCAATCCATGAATATTCAGAATATGCTCTGAGGATAACTTTTATCTCTTTTTACATAGGGGACAACTGCACATTGAAAGTTCTTGTACTGAGATATATTCTTATTTGTATTTTACTAGTAGTCCTACCCAAGATCTATCATGTTTAGCACCGTGATATCCAAGCAGGGGATATGGCTGAGACTGTCCTTGATTATCTACAGTCTAAACTGCCTGCACAAAATATTATTGAAGAATTTGAACTCAAATTTCTGAGGTCCAACTCTTGTATACCAGTCATGGACTAAACTGCTTTCCTAAACATAAAATATGGTACTTCTCTAGCATAAGCCATTAGCTTCATGCAATGTTCCAACAAGATTCATTTCTTTACCCACTAATGCCTTTTCTTTTTTCTGTAACGTATTAGAGAAAAGTGATTCACAATTCCTGTTCTGTGTGGTGAGTATGCAGTGTTTCTTCAAAAAATGATAAAAAACATTCCTCATTTACCTACTTCCTATTATGGCCAGGCTTTGAGAAAGTAATGAAGCCCATCATAAGTAGTTATTTATTCAGAGGACTGAAAGTTTAATCACAGCTTAGGTCTTTTCTGAAAGTCCATTTCAGCAATATTTGTTGGCTATAAAGGCGAGGAGGCTATAGCCTCTGCATGCCCAAACATTCTGTCCTATTACCGCTTCTTCACAAAACCTCTGATCTGTACCTGGGATTTCACCTCTCCTATAGATGTTAGCAGAGTCTGCAGCATGCATTCCATACAGGGAAATAAAAAACAACCTGTGGTTGAGGTACAATTCTATCAATCATTGCTGTACATTTCATGTTTTTACATTTAAATCTCAGCTTTTCAACCATTTCTCTTGAAGATCAACAGTTTTGAAGGACGTGTTGGTTTGCTAGCAAAGAGTTTCAGATTAACTCAGGAACCCCTGTAACCCCTGGGAAGAGGAAATAGAGGGAAGAAGGCTTGCTCACAAACACATCGATGCAGAGCAATAAGTCATGGTGCTTTCATTTGAGCATATTGACAATATAACACAAACCATAAACTTATTAGAATGTATATGTCAATATTCTGGGTATAAAGTTTATAACAAGGGAGATTAATATTGTAATCAACATTGAATTAGTAGCTCCATATGGAGATGAAGTATGATGGAAATAATTCAGTCAACAGAGTGAATAAGGACAAGGCAGAATAAAACTTAGTATTTAGGGCTTGTCAGCCCAAGTTGGCAACTGTGTTTCTGTGGGATGTGATTCAGAAAAATCAGATTTGGGAAAAAAGGGCAGGAAAAAGAAGTAGGAGATAACATGAAACTTCTTGCCAAGAGCCACAGGTTGCCACATAGAATCATAGAATAACTTAGGTAAGAAGGGACCTCTGCAGGTCTTCTGATCCACTCTTTCACTTAAAAAAGGACTACTTCAAGGTTAAATTCAGCTTACTTGTGGTCATATCCAGTACATTTTTTATATCTGCAAAGACAGAGATTCATCAGCATCTGCAGGGTCCTGTTCTGTCAGCACCACCACTGCCACTATGACCACTTCAATGAGGATTTATTTGCTGTTCATCTTATTGAATTGCTGGGTTAAAGGTGGAGGACAGCATTCAGAAAACTGTTCCAAACTTGAAACTCTTAGAAATTGGGTATTTTTAAAATTCCAGTATCAAAGTAAACAAATTTAGACTAAGAAACCTCACAGCAGACAAATCTCATATTTTTACTTTTAGCAGAAAAAGAAGCCAAATTGCAGTCTTACCATGTTCAAAGAAAAAAAGAAAACAAAAAACAAACCACCATATTTGGCCAAAAAAAATATTCTTTTCCTTAAAACACTCCTACATCTCTGGAGTTGCATAAGCACTTAGAAGCAGAATTATGATACTATGACCAAAGAAAGTAATTTTGTATGTTTAAAATAAAATCAATCAAATATATGGCTATGCAAAACAAGCAGCAAAATGCTCTTTAATTAAATGTATTCCCTTTCAGTGGCTAGATTTTTAAAGCTTAGATGGTACAAAGAACTGATTTTCAGTGGCAGCCTGTATCTTTCTTGTGTCTGATTAGCTGTTGCCATTATTTATAGCTGTTGCATGTGATAGAAACATAGAGAAGACAACATGAATCTTTCTGCCTCTTGACAGGCCAACTAATCCATTACTACACCTCCTCCATTCTTATTCTACCTACCTGTAAACCAACAGTGTCAGTGCTGAATTATTTTTTATATAGAAACTATTGATGAATTGCAAAGGTTAAAATTAAAGTGTGATTTATGTTGTGATCAGCAGCACGGTGTTAGAGCACCAAATGATCTGTGCAAAATTATAACCATAAATACACTTCAGGCTTTGCTTTAGAACCTCTGCCAGACAGTTCTTTTTCTTTTGTTTCATTTTCTCTGTCTCTCTTTCCCCTCCCTGATTCTCTCCCAAAGAAGTGAAAATAATTTGCTGATAAATACCCTGGTTTTGATGATTTTCTGAACAAAAAGGTGTTGCTCTATTTCACTGGAGACTCATCTAAAATACTACTGCAACCACTGGAGGAAACACTGAGCAGTACAACAGGTACTAGGCTTCTCATTTGAAAAAGGTTACAGTTTATAATATTCGTGGTATAATTCACTGCAGTTCAATAATGTTGGGCATCTTTACTAGTGTAAAAAATGCCTAGTAAATGGAATTACATCCTCAAACTGGAATAAGAAGTATTCCTATCTACAAGCGTCCGCTTGCTTCACATAGGCATCAGTTTTTCAGATGTTATGTTCAACAAAGTGAATAGTCCATTTTTCATGATCTGCACTCTCTAAGAAAGACTTCCTAAAATAACTGTTTGCTCCTCAGAAAAAGGTGAGAAATCTTGAATATTATTCTACTAATATCTCCCATCTTTGTATTGTCTCGCACTTCAAGTGCAGAACCAAAATACAACTAGAACAGGCTGATCCTGCAGATCTGCACCTTCAACCTCAAATAGTAAAGGTTAATAAAATCTCTTGCCTCAGCAGTTCTTCCACTCCATATTCCATAATGAAAGTAAACTTCAGATGCACTCTTTTGTGTGTATCTATGCAGATATTTTTAGCCAGTTCCTTCATAGCACAATGTTAGAGAGCTATGTGGTCTCAGTATGCAGACTATGACTTTTGAATAATGAATCAAAAAAAGGCAAACTACCAATTTCTGGGAACAATACTATTGTCCCTTTTCTTCACAAGCATGTGCAAGCTAAAAACTAAGCACAGAGCACAGACTAAGACATTGTTAGGGCATGCAAAATTCACTCATCTCTTACCCTGGATAAAAAAGTTATATTGAAAAGTTTCATTAGTAGGTCATTGCAGAATTAGAATGACCGGATGTCCCAGGCTGTGCAATTCCTGAGTCTGCTAGTAAAGAACCCCTTGATAATCTAATCCTGGTAATTCTGAAAGTCACGATTTCCTGTGATGAAAATCCCAGAGAGTGACATGTACAGAACCAAGCATGACTTCAAGCAGCTGGGAAAGCAGAATTTTTACTGCTCTAACTAAAATCTAAGAAATATCTCTCCTGATATTTGCATGCTTTCACCTTGCTGAAACATATGCTTGTCTTTCCTAGAGTAATTTAGTGCATATTTCATTTCTCTGCTGAAGAGTAACACAAAGTGATAGGTTTGTTAGCATGGGCCTGTTTTAATTGATTACACAAAGAAAGGTAGAAAAATGACAAATGAATAAACTCAAAATGGACAAGAAGCTTTTGTTTCTCTGTTTACAGTTTCTAGTCATAGAAATGTTCGTTGTATCTATTGATCATAGAATCATAGAATAGTTAGGGTTGGAAAGGACCTTAAGATCATTCAGTTCCAACCCCCCTGACAGGGTCAGGGACACCTCCCACTAAACCATGCCACCCACGGCTCTGTCCATGTTAAAGATAAACAGAACCCCAAATCCTCTTTTTTCATAGGAGTGTTTTCCCCACTACTGGGCATGGACTCTCCAAAAACCAGTAGATTATTTCACTTTTCAAACCGCCTAAAATACTAGAGTGTTACTTTAATCATGAGCCATAACCTTTCCTCCTCTTCAACTTAAACCTAATTACTAAAAGGATAGCATTTAGAAGAATTAAGTGCACAACAGACCAGACATTCTGCTACAAAGGGCATGAAACTTTGCAGGAAGACAAAGCACACACACATCTTAAGACTTGCCTCTACTAACCCTTTACTGGACTTTGGTGGGTAAAGGACTACAAAGCCAATCAATGCAGAAGTGAAATGGTACCTTATAAATCATGGGTACCTTGGAGCATTAATTATTGCTAAATAGCCAAGGTAAAAACCTTGCAATGTATATGCCAAGAATGTTCTATTTCATACACTGTTCTTGAAGCACTGGTCTAGCCCTTCCTAACAGTGAAGAAATAATCATTTTCTATTAAAAATGTTAGTTCATGTAAAAGACAAATTGATCTACTGTTCTCAAGTTATTATATTAAAGGGACTGGATAGCTCTGTTTTAGACACCAGAAGAATGGGCGTATATGACAATGCATCAATCTGTCTATGCATTTGTCCCAGTTTAATTGCAGGAAAAAAAAATCACCATGCTTGAAAGATAAGTGGCCAGCAGAAAGATAGACTGTGTCAAAGGATAAAGTTAATTCACTCTTCATTAAATGCAACTCAAAAAAAATTGTGTCCGAGTTTTCAGATTTCTGTAATTTTTCATCCGTGTAACTGTAGGTTATCTATAGTTGCATGTAAAAAATTCAAATCGTGGACTTTCATAAACATTACCAGAAGCTTTGCTTGACTTTAACCCAAATGAGAAGATGAGGTGAGCCATGTTTTGAGACAGGTTGTGAAGAGACTGAGTGATGGAGTAACCCAGCAAGGGTTTGCAAATCCATACTGGAGAGCTGACTAACCAGTTCTGGAACTGTTGTCACCCCACTGTCTTTTGCAGTGCCTAATTGGAGCTGGTTAGACAAAGTGACATGCAGACATTTATTCTTTGCTGTGATAAACCCGGGAATCGGAATACTTCCAGTACCTCAAATACTGGAAAAAAAGTTGGCATGTTTAAAAAGGGAATTGTAAGAATTTCCCTGTTAGCAAGTTCTGTGTGATCCCCTCAATGTATGAATTGGGATTTCAGCTACATTAGCATACAGAAGCAAGATAGAAGCTTTGCTTTTTCCTATAATCTACTAAACTGCTGGTCATAATATTTTTTAAAAATACCTTTTATGTTTAGATTTATAGCTTTCTATCTAGAGATATATACACTAAATATTAACTGGCTGAAAGTCTGGATGATTCTAACATTAGTTATCAAACATGTAATGGCAGGAACTGAAAGACAGCATGTAGACAGACAGAGTAGAATCTGATGCCTGATTATTTTGAAGGTCCATAACATTTTTGCATGCTAAGTAGTTCATTAAAATCTACTGATAGGTACAAACTGGGGGTTGTGATGGTAGGAAACAGTTTTGCAAATATGGTGCAAATGGCAGAAATTTTCAGGACTGAAAAAACAGTGGCTTTTGTTTTTTAAAATTTCTAGTGATGGGAAATAGTGTTTTAGGTTTCTGTATCACAGTGCTTTCCAAGAAAAAATTGTTGTGGAATTATTTGGGAGAAAGGGGGAGAAGGCAAAATCTCTGCACAAAATGTTTGAAAACGCAGCACATTGTTTAAATGCCAGGGTTCTTCACAATAAAACACCTGTTATCCTTAGCAGCAATAGACTTTTTCCCATGTCATTTCATATCAGAATGACAAATATATTTCCGTGATACTGAAGCCAAACCCTGTCATCCCTATTCACACTGAGCAATACCTTATTTTGGTAAGCCTGTTTGCTGAATGTAGTTCAAGAACATTTGACAAAGGATGGTGGCATGTCTATTTTCACATATGTTGAATGCCTCAACTGACTTCAAAAGAATGCTTGTGGAATAACCCAGTGGTTATGGAAAATTGCCCAAGCAAAGGATTTTCACATCACTTCTTTGAGGACTGTTGGTGTTTCCCAAGAGAGCACTCCAACTGTTCTCTGTGAACATCTTTGAGACTCCCACTTACATTAATGAAACTACACAGCATGAGCAAAAATCTTGTTTAGTCCTATTCAACATTTCTTCTGAGAGACTGAACATATTCTGTTCACTTTGGAGCAGTGTTTCATTGTGGTGATTCATTGGAGACATGATTACTAATTACTATGCTGTCTGTATTAAAGAGGACCTTGTAGGTGAAGAAAAATATAATATGCACTTCTTAAAGTTCCATATTAATTCTGTTTGGTTTAGCAACTGATTTAATATTAATTTTCTGGAAATTTTGCAAGCTGACATTTTGTTGTCATTTGGTCTTTCATACAGGAGCTGTGAAAATAGTAGCTAAAACAAAGTAATGTAGAAAGTAGTATTTTCCAAATAGTATTTTTTTAAAAATTGAAACTCCTTCTCACTCTAGTAGGAGTTAGCTTTTGTTCTCTTTCTATAAAGGAAAGGTGCTGGTAACCAGAAGAAATCATCATTGAATTATTGAATTTCCATTTCTGTTCTAGATAGATAGTGCAGATTTGTGAGAAGGATTTCCAGTAACACACGCAGGATAAAAGAACTCAGTTTCCAGCCTGTGGGCAGGTTGAGTCCAATCTTATATTTTCTCTACTTCTATAATCACAGAGATTTCTTAGCAAAGAATGCACATACATTAGCTTTATCTGTTGAATTAAACATATATCTGAGATAAGACACAATAGCAGTATCTCTTGTGGTATGGGCTTTCTATCAGAAGAGAACAGAAATTGGAAGTAAGAAAAAGAGCAAAATTCCACTGACTAAGCCCTACTTCAGCTTTAGAAAAAAACATAAATCTGAATTCTAGCTACAGAAGAAAAAGTATGCATAACTAAATAAAAAATATTGAAAGGTATTTTTTACAAAGATGGAATTAACCAAAGTTTCCTTCCATTTGTTATTAGTTTATTTTATTTAGGATATGAAATACCACGACAGCATTTGTCCAACTTTTCACAGCAAGCCCACAATGCACCAAAAATGATGGAAGTTTATAATGAATAAAAATGAATGAAAATTTCCTCTTAGTCTTAGATTGTTCCTTGTATTGCACAAATGTCCACAATGAAATTGTGGTATTTTTTATACGAAATTCCTAATATGGAAGCCCAATGAAATGACACAATTAAGAAAGTAAACAATAGTTGGGTTTTTTCTAAGTTGCTTCTTTAACTGCATTCATCATCTTATTTAAAATTCTATATTAACAACATCGTAATGGATCAGCCTTACTCTGAAATCAATTCCGTAGTCACAGCCATGCCCTATTATGAAGTAGTGGCAATGCTAATTTTACTCTGCCAGATGTAAATTGACTGATTTATCACAGCATTATACAGTTATACATCTCCTTCAATTCATCCTCAAAATAAAAGGAGGAAAATAAAGAAAGCCCACTGTGAGAACTACCCACTGTTGTTTTAAATAACACTGAGTTCAGACAGTTAATCCATAAACTGTAACAGAGAATTTTTAGAAAGTCAGAACCATCTACTCTGATACTGTAAGTCACTATGGTGTCTCTGACTTCAGCCTTCCTAATAGTTTCGGTGACTGGTTGTTTTTAATGTCAAGAACTTAGCCTTCAATTTCTGTAATGTTTCAGGTAGCAACTTAATAATTATAATTCAGGCCTGAGAAGCAGAAGATATTAAATTCTGTTCCCAATTCAAGATTAGCTTGCTGGCATGACTTCAGTTTTTTCTTTATAATAAAAGGACATCCTATGAAGACTTTAGGGATTCTTTAATAGTTCATCAAGAAAAGATTGCAGAGAAGCCACAGATTTCTAAAAAATCATATATGTGTTCAGAGAGATTATCATCATCCTCTCCTCAAAAATTTTCAGACCAAATGTTGCACTGAACAGCCTCTAGAAACACAATGGAACAAGTTTAACTGACTGGAACTAAGTCAGCAAACTCAAAGCATCAGCAAAATGGAGTCTGGCTGAATTAAGTCTGCCAAACTAAAGAGAGAAAAACACAAACCACTATTACCAGAGCATGCCTCCACACAACTGATTTAAGTGTTTCATAGCCAGCTGGAACTATGGTGCAGATAAGGCCCTGCCATGCTGAACCAGCTTACACTCCACTGTTTCTGAACTTGCCAATTATAAATCCTTTATGCAACACAGATTGCCACTACTTGCAACATCAGGAAAACTCCTTTGGCTACAAGCAGTGAGCTGTGGCAGCCACTGCCACAGCTGTGATTCCACCCACAACATGGGAAACAACATCAGCATCCAGAAATAAAGTACTTCACCTGAATTAACTTCTAGAAAGAAGCCAGGATTCTTACTGTTTACAAAATACTTTGCCTGCTCCAAGTTTCAGCAATTGCTAATTGCTGTTGTGAATAATATCTACAGGCTACTTTCATATCTAATTTACTGTGAACAGAAGAAGCTGATACTATTACGTCTGCTAACATAGCTGAGATGCATGAAAAAGACCAACCATTAATGTTTTGTATTATTTAGCTTTTAAGGTTTCTGACTAGAGGCGTTATGTAAAGTACGATCATTTTAGTCATTGCTTTGGTAGCTGCTACATTTTCACAGGGACATGCTACATTGCCTAGAGCATGTCTAAATAATGATAAAATATTTAATATAAAAGTATTTGACTTATAATTATGAAAGATGCTCTATAAACTAACCTCAAATTATAGCATAGTTTAAGCTTCAATAAAACCCTGAATTCTTGACAGATGCCTCAGGGATTCATGTGATCCTGTAAAAAATAAGCAGAAGTGCAATTATAAAAAAGCTACAAGAACTACATACTGGTTATAATGTTTGCCCTCAGTAACTTTGAGTTTGTTTCACCTTCTTTCCCCTAAGAATTTCTGACAGGAGGCACTCCCAGTCTAATGAAAACACCTAATCTAAAATACAGACTGAAAATAGGACTGACAGTTGATATCTTAAGAAAGAGGAAAAAAATTGTTAACTTGATTAGGAGCCTTTAAAAATGAATAACTTCACAACTTTTAACAGCCAGTTTTTTTCAAACCCATGTGTTTCTTTAGGCATTAAAGAAATGGCAATGGTTGCACCACAGCAGAGTTGTGTTTTCTCATACATCAGATAGCATTGCTAATTATTTCATTTGGAAAGTACTTTCTTCTGATGAGATTTTTTTCAGAACAAAAGTTTTCTTAAGTATAATAATTTGCATACATAATACATCTTTGGTGGAATGTCAGATCACAAAGTCATGGAGGCAACTTAAGCTTCATCAACTTGTTATGCAGGAACAGAGAGTGGGAGAAGCTGAGACATTAAACAGAATGGGAAATTGCACCAGAACAGTGGCCTGTATTTCACTCTTTACAATACATAATCGCTTTCTAGTACACCTGTGTATTGTGTGATGCCAACTTTGATTCTCTTCCCTCTTTAAAGACATGAAATCATATCTTCCTTACATTAAGTCCAGTGCAAAACTTCTGCTAGCACATTGGGGGCAGAACAGAGCCCATGGTTCCCTGTTACCCACCAAAAATGATCTGGGATTACTTGCTATATTGGCAGTTCAAAAGGGTTGTTCAGAAGATGAACTATTCACATTTCATCACCTGAAATGTTTTCAAGATAGTTCAGTCATGAATCATAAAACTGAGGAAACAGCCTATGGAAAACTAATTTTTTTATCACTAAAGCATTTTAATTCTTCTTCGAATATATCTAAATATTCGTGCCTATACGAATTTTTTGTTTAGATCTACTTTCTCTTCTGACCTGACTGACTGCTGGTCTGGTAAAGATTTGTAGCATTTTTCATACCACAGAAAAAAAACCACAATTTCCTCTCAGATTTACATGTTGGCAATGAGGAAATGCTTACAGACTTTTCTGCTTTGTCACTAAGATTTTGTGTGAAATTTTGTGGGAATCTGTGCTTTGGTTTGAATCTTTCAAAATCAGGTTTCCTTTATTTGACTAGTTAATTTCAGATATCTTTTGGTGTAATCTCTTTCCTCTTAAATTTCTGTATGTCACAAATGGAGCTGGGTTGTGAGGAGAACAGGAATTTGATTAGTTGTTACTGATTTAGGTACAAATGGTGTTATACATCAGCCCACTGAAAAGAGAGAAAAAAATTAATTTCATATAGAATTAATTTCATTTATATTGTTTGTGTTATTCTTATCTCCTTTGTCTTTTTTATTCAGATGCTTCACATTTCTGTCTAATCTTTATACTTGATCAAATTTCTAACTTTATAGACAATAATATGAACTTTGTGTAGATATGAAGTGACTCTTTTCTTTCAAACACTCCATCTATGATCCTTTATGGTTCAACATCATTAAAAATATATTTTAGGGTTATAGAGTAAATAATCTGAAAATATAAAATAAAAAAAGAAATACTTTCAATAATCTTTCCTTTAATAAAAATAAATGAATCTATTTTAGTAGAACTAGTGTTGATGAAATTCACTTAAAACAAAAGGCCAGATGCTTGAAGTATCCTAATACTGTTCATGCAGAAACTACTCAAATATTTCAAACAATAATTGGATAAAGAAACTTTGTATGTTCTATACTTCTGAAAGGTCATTAAAAGGTAAGTAATGCACAAGTAATAGGCAGAAACAATTGACATATCACATCTTGACTCCTGAGGGGAATCAACACAACAGGGCTCTAGAAATGACATACTATTTAGTTTGCATGGCCATGGGAAGTAAATTTACAAAATGAGCAGGACAAATTCCCATCTCTATGCTACCAAAATAAGGTTGGAATACCCCGGCTGACTACAGAGCAGCTCTAAAGTTACAGCACAGGGATGAAGAAGAGATTTGGCTGGGTGCGTGCAGTTTTTTTGCGTACTGAAGTTTTTGGAGAGAAAAGGCATCTAAAAGAGTAAAATAAAGAGGCTCTGGCCATCACTTCCACCAGCTGGTGCAGCTACTGTGGGGTTAGGGTCATCACCCCCAGAAGAGATTCCAGCAGGACCAGCATCCTGCAAAACTGATTGTAACAAGATGATGTGTAAGTATCATGAAATTTTGGCTATATGCAGTTATTAAATTGAGTTTAGCTATTGGCATCCATGAGAGCAGAATACATGTTTTCATGGCATCTGCATACCTCTTATTCTGTAGAGATGGTATAAGGAGACTGGAAATTTGATCTTATGAGCAATGCTGAAACAATCGGAAAGGTGTGATCACTCCATATCCTAGCGGGACAAACTACACACTGTCCTTGGAGAAAGAGGATGTTGGGATGCAGATCTCAAACTGCTCTGGGGATCCTCCTTCTCTTCAGACCCGCTCAGATACATAAGTAAACTTGAGCTGAGATTTTCTCTTGTATGTTTTTATATAGTCTAAGCAGAAAACAGACTTCAAGATGTGTAGGGCTGCAAATTATGCGGGTGCCACAGCTAATCTATACCAATGTAGAGGATCTCCCTTAGGGATGAAGATTGTCCAGCTACAGAATTAAATCTCATTGGTAGAGCTAAGGAAAAAGTATGTCCCTGTTTGTTTTAAATCTGGTCAGATGATAGAGGCAAACAGTGTCCATTGCAGTGAGAAGAGCCTCCACCATACACTGAGTGTACCTTGACATCCTTTTTTTTTTTTTTTTTTGTGATATACTGTCCAACTGGGCAAGAATCAGCAAGGAAACAGAATATAAACCATATAAACCAATCGCTGGCCCTAGGAACAGTGATTGTCAAGAGCAGCCTATGGACTGGAATGACCACCTGAAATCTGAGCACCTGAACTTGCAGAAGTGCCTGTGGCATTGGACATGTAAGTATTGTTAATGTAGATAGTGAATAAAAGGGGGGGTGGAGTGGGAAGAGGAACCAAACCACAGCACAACATCTAAATGTAAAAATAACATATTCTTTTTTCATTTGGACCTCTTAAACTCCAGTAGGAATAATTTGGATTAAATGAAGACAGAATGCCACCCACAGTCTCTGTAGGAGATTGCTTCCCACACAGACATGTGTGCTTGGGATTCAGAAGAAATTATATACAAGAAAAATATAACTCATAGTGTCAAGAGAACCTAGTAATTTTGAGTAAAATAATTAAAATTGTTAAGAGCCAATTTATACCCTAGACCAGTAAGTATAGTTCTTGTTGACACCATATTCATTCCCATTAGGAAAGAAACAACATGATTATGTTCCATAGCTGTGTTTTGCCAACGATTTTTATTAAAATACTATTTGCAAAGAACTGCATATTTCATAACACGCATTCTACTTAGGACTGTTATGCATTTACCATATTCTACTTAAGATTTGAACAATTCTTCTGACATTTTCCAGACATTTTGCCTGGCTGTTCTCTTTAAGATTTGTCCTTCTCTCCTCTCCAAGTTTTTGCATGGGGTGTCACGCATGACAAGGGCTAAGAACAGTAATGCTGGTCATGATGAAGATTCTCAGCAGCATTGCTTTTTTTCTTTTCTTTCTTCCTCTCCCGTTCCCCTCCTTTCTATGGTACAATTTTTACCTACTGATCTTTACCTTGGTCTTTGTGCACTTCCATAAAACAAAGATTTTCAACTTAATGGGTCTTGGGGGATGACTACGCAATGCAAATCAACCTAAATCCCTGCTGAATTGTTTGTGACATGCCACACGTAGTTTTCCCTAGCACTTTTAATCTCCTTTTTTATGACCACTGGGGAAGACTATAAAGAGTGTAGAGGCACAGAACTGCAATGCTCAAGAGAAGACTGAGAAGGACTGGGCTTTCCTGGTTCAGGCAGCTGGTAGCATGCTTTGCTTTACACCCAAGAGAGAAAAGATAGATTTGAATAAGAAAAGAAGAAATGTATTGCAGTAGCAGAAGTGAAAGACTGGCGTATTGTAACAGACAACTGTAGAGAATAATTAATGCTACTGTAAATTATCAGTAATATGTGAAGTTATTGGTCTCAAGTGACTTTGCTCATTGTCTTTCTTCAATCTATAAATATTATTTATATAGAATTGCCATTGGAAGGCAAATATGAGATATCTACCTATAGGTCTCAACAATGATGAATATGTGGTTATTGTCTGCAGTTCTACAGCAAGATAATAGCTTCTTTTGAAAATGATGGTGTTACTAATTATGCCTGGGTTGCATTGCAGTCAGAACCTGCTGTCTATCTGTGTTTTGTCTATCTGTGTTTTATCTGTGTTTTGTGAGCTCTGATAGAGTGAGAATAGCTGAAAACATTTTAAATATCGGTAGATAGATTCTTATGCAAAATTAAAAAGAGAAAATAGTTTCTAACTCCCTCCTTCAAAATTCAACACCTTTCAGTCTTTCATTTGTTATCAAGCCCTAAATTCTTTAATTAAGCATTCATATATTACCAGATATATCTTAGTTTAACAAGAGTGGAAAGAAATATTGTCCTTTCATCAGGGTTTGGTTTAAGTAAAAAGGGACTTTTTTTTTTTTTCATTTTAAATTCAGATCTGTTGCTTTATTCCTTTTATTCCTTTTCCCTGCTAAGATTCATCTCATTAAAGAAATTAAAGACTTAAATTTCTTTTGATTATGATGAAGGAATAGAATATCTCAACAGTCAGATTATGAAAAAATAAGTTGTATGATTCAGATCAGGTACTACGGTGTTTTTTTTTTAAATTTACTTCCTTTATCCACCTATGTAGTCAAAAGATGATATAAAGGTTACTTAGAAAGGATGATCTAAATTCTGAAGTCTCATTTTTAATGAAAATCTACAAATGTAGAAATTTCAAGAATAATTTTCAGAAGGTGACTTACTAAATATGGAAAGATATGAATAAGAAATTCCAGTTTGCTCCCAGGGGCTGATAACTTTTATGTAAATCTATTGCACTGTAAGATATTTCCATGAAAGGTTTCCATGGTCAGAAAATACATACAGAATTAATAGTGGATGAGAAGGGAAGATACGGAAATTCAAGGCCACCTTTGCCTCTCATGGACACTGAAATCTGTAGTGGATATTTTCTCTGGTGCATGGGGTAATTTAATACCCTCCAGCAACCACAGAGCAAAAGACCCTTTACCTGCACTTCTGCAAACCCTCAGGACAAAATTACTTCCCATTGTGCATTGTGTTTTGCTCACAGGAGTTTTTTCTAAGGTATCTGCTTAGGTTCATGAACGACCTTATTCCCCCTGATATCTTTGCATGTGAGGTACATTGACTTTGATAAACTGATTTCATTTAAAATGAAGAAAAAATAGAAACTAGATAACTTCAGCATTTTAACAGACTGTGAAAGGCTCAACCAGATGAAGGAAGATGAATATCAGTTCAAACCAGTAGCCACACATTTTCTTGGTTATTAATAAGAGATTTTTTTTTTCCCTATTTGAGCATCTGCCCTCTCCAGAAGGTATTAGATGAAGAAAATGATGGAGGAGTGTGTGATCCTTGTCACTTAACCACACAGAGCAGGTGCTCGGACACTGTCATGTTGTTCTTGGTTTTTACTCCTACCAGCTGATTTTGTCAGGTGGTTTGTTGTGTATATGTAGGGTATTTCGGTATTTCCCCTAGTTCTTCTCTGCATGGTTAGAAGTATGTTTTTGGTAGGAACAACTTGTGAGAAAAAAAAGAGCAGAGTAAGGGATCCTTAAGTCAATGGGTCTTCAAGATAACAGCCTGACTGTTACAGCCTTCTTGTGATGGAGATTTTAACAGAGGAAAGAAGAAAAGGCCCCTGTGCTTTTGTGACAGATGTCAAACATAAATGATGGCAAAAGAGCAAATGTATTGTCTGATAACAGGAATGAGACACAGCTTAGCAGATTACCTGTGGAACCTTTATTTCATATATCTTTATGGCAGCTTTATTTTCACAATTCAGGGATGGATGTAACTCCAAAGGGGCAAAGAAAGAATCAAGCTGATTCCCCATTTGGAGCTGAAAGCTGATAAACAGGCAGGCAGCAACAGCAGCAGCATTTGGTAATATTAATTTTGTGTTAGTGTCACACTGGGTTAAATTTATTGAAACATTTTACTGAACAGAATTTTAAAAATATAATTGCATGACAGAAAACAAATCAAATCATGAGAAGCAGAAACTCAAGAACCTTTTGCAGTTTCAGAAAGAGAAACTAGATAGAAGACACTGCCAATTTGATCTTTATTCTGATAAGGTGTTATAATAGAACTAGCACTTCTGAATGTTTTCTTTGAATTCCCCAGATTTTCCAAAGCATTCAGTACCTGGCTGAAACAAGACTAGATTCTGCAAAGAACTTTAAGATAAAGCTTTGGAATATCTTTTTAACAACCAAAAAGTGTTTTAATGCACTGTTTGCTTTGTGCCCCCAATGAATATTGTGCCTGTGTTTGTGAGACAGAGAAATAGTTTCAACCCTTCTTTAATTTACAAAGAAAACCAGTTTTGCTTTTTCTTGCCAAAGAACAAAATTGTGTGTGTATTTTAGTATTGTGCAGTCTAGACATCTTTAGTAGATGCAGAAGATAAAACCATTTTGTGTGCATATCACCTATCAGAATTTGAGAGTTGCTACTACTGTAGGCCGGACAGACTACTTGGTACTGCTCAGCTCCTGTGACCTGAACAGAAAAAAACAGCATCTAATTATTTTCCCTTTTTGCTTAATTCTGTCAGTGGTCGCTTTGCTCCACTGGAGCAGCAAGAGACACCAGAATATAAAGGCATCCCTACATATTGATGTTATAAAGTATGCAATACCTTTTCTTATTCAGCTTTACTTAAGTCCTATTTACACAATTCGGTTCACTGTTTAGTGAAAAGAGGAAAAGCAAGGTATATTTTCAGTTCCGTTCTTCTCAAACATGATAATCTTATTTACACAAGCACTATTTGAATATACAGAAAAATAAATTTTAAAAGAAGATTCATAAAACTCTGTGTGTGGCAAGATCCAGTCATGACAAACTGCAAAGATATAATTCAGGATAACATTAAATGTGGAATGAATACCGGTATTTTAATGCAAATTTGAAGCTGATTAGCATTACCATCTTAAATAATATTAATAAATATATGTTGGATGGAATAAAGTGGTATTGTTACCTGTGTTCTACACAAAAGTTCTTTTTTTATGTTTTGATTGTAATTTTGTATAAATTCAGAATCCTTTAGGATTCTTTCATAAAGGAATGCTTGGTGAGATTGTTTTCTTACTCTGGCATTATTTTTCAGTGCATTTTCTGAGAGAACTAGCTTGAGAAAGTGCATTAGAACTTCATGTGCCCACATGGAAAAGATGGTGCATAAAAGTTGCATAAATTGCAGGTAAGAATTTTATAATTAATTTCAAAGAATCATAGAATAGTTATGGTTGGAAAGGACCTTAAGATCATCTAGTTCCAATCCCCCTGCCATGGCAGGGACACCTCCCACTAAACCATACCACCCAAGGCTATGTCCAACCTGGTATTTAATACCGTCTGCGATGGAGCATTCACAGCTTCCCTGGGTAACTCATTCCAGTGCCTCACCACTCTCACAGTAAAGAATTTCTTCCTCATATCCATACTGAACTTCCCCTGTTGAAGTTTAAACCCATTATCCCTTGTCCTCTCTCTACAGTCCCTAATGAAGAGTCCCTCCTCGGCATCCTTATAGTCCCCCTTCAGATACTGAAAGGCTGCTATGAGGTCTCCATGCAGCCTTCTCTTCTCCAGGCTGAACAGCCCCAATTTTTTCAGCCTATTTCATACGGGAGGTGCTCCAGTCCCATGATCATCCTCATGGCCCTCCTCTGGACTTGTTCCAACAGTTGCATGTCCT
>JAOEHX010032197.1:0-11474 GCA_025448015.1 Bolborhynchus lineola | reverse complement strand
AAATATTTGAGAAAACTATATATAAGATCAGAACTTGGGGTTTTTGTCCAAAAATTACAAATAAACAAACAGGAGGAGATACTGAAATGATATTTAGCATGTATGCATTTTGAGGCCTTTGAGTTAGACCAGTGAGGGCGAATATAATTTTTAGAGTTGTTTCATTTTTGTGATTTTTTGTGTTTGGTTTTGTGTTTTTTTTTTTTAAACTGTACTAGCTTGATGTCTGTGAATAATCAGAGAGGAAAATGGCTTCCATTACTCAAGTGGCATTAGCCTAGTTTTCCTCTTAGAATAAGGAAAGCAACCATTTAAGCCTTAATGGAAATGGCTGAGCATTACCCTGTTTTTTCAGAAAGCTACTTTTATGCTGCATTAACTCCAGCCTTGCTTCCTGATAAAAGGAGAATGGACCTACTAGAGAAAGAGTGTTTCTCTACATATTTTGTGAGCTCTCTAGTGCTCCTCAGTGTTTTGTAGATTAAAAAACAGAAGGCATATCAATTTTTTTATAATTGAGTGGTATATTAGGTGTCATTAATAAATGGAAAGTATTTACTTCAGTGTACAATACTTTTTTGTCATAGAAGATACATATGAGGCACATGGTTAGAAACCCTCATTTATGTCCTACGTAAAACAGCAGCACTGCATCTGATAGAAATCCTTACCTGATAGAAAATTGTGCCAGAAAGTGAGTTTCTCTCAAAATACCCTAAAAGCTGTTCCTTGAGGTTGTCCACATATTTAGCAACAATTCTAGCAGTCAAGCAGTTTTAGTTCAGAAAGACTTTTCTTTCTGAAGTTAAAAGCACAAGGAGGACTCTATTTTTTTGTGAAAATAGATAGCGATAGATAGTTTTCTATGAATCCAATATCAAATTGACTGTTAAAAAAAAAAAGAACATAGTACATCCTTTTGATCACTGGGAATTCCTCTGGGAAAGTCTGAGAAATGAAAAAACATTGATCCTATTTCTCTGTGATTAATAGGTCAGTGAAGAGCTGCAGTTTTGAGCTACAGTTTTGACCATTGGGGCAATCTTTCTCATAGACAATGAATATTTAGCCACAGGCTGAAGTTTTAATGTACTTTTTCTATGTTATCCTGTAGACAGGCAGTTTAAGTGACTGTGATCAATTACACTTTAAAGACAATGACAGCTAATTCTGATCTCATAGAACTGTAGAATCATGGAATAGTTTGGGTTAGAAGAGACCTCGAAGATCACATAGTTCCAATCCCCCTGCCATGGGCAGGGACACCTTTCACTTGACCAGGTTGTTCAAAGCTCTGTCCAACTTGTTCTTTAACAGAGATGAGGCAGCCACAGTTTCTCTGGGCAACCTGAGAAATGCAATTGCATTTCTTTCAGTAACATTCCAGGAAAAACATATGACTGCTGTAGCACTTGTAAACAATCCACCATAAATAATCCACTCAGTGAGTTCAGAGTCTGTTTCTAAACATGGAATCATCATGAGTAGATTGTAAGTTCCTTGAATGTATTTGTGATTAGACTGAACTTTGATGAGCTGTTTCCCATTGTGAATTAACTCTCAACAATTAACTGCATGCCTGATTCCTGATATTTAGCATTTGAGGTGTGTTAATTTATGCTGATAGTCTTTTATTGAATGCTTCCTTTTATGTGTGTCTCCAAAGGGATAGGCTAGAAGACAGAGTGGAGAAAAGAAAATTCTATTAAACAAATATGGGATTTTGTGAATAAGGAATATGGTTTGATTTTTTTTTTCTTCAGAAGAAAATACTTCCCACTTAACTAGAGCAGAACTAGACATCTAGACATGCAAAATAAAGAAGACGGTTTTCTATTAGAAATAGGAACATTTCTATTAGAAATGTTGGCTGAGTGCTGAGGAGCCACCAGAGCAAATCAAGAAATCTGCAGACATGCAAGAGGTAGTAAAGTTGAGCTTGACAGACTATCTGTGGCAACAAAAGCTGGTGGTATCTTACTTCTGATGGTGCAAAACATTTTAAACATAACATAAATTAACATGAGTAACTCTGTAAGCTAAGGTGGGCTGAACTTCCACACCCATTTTTGTCTTATCAAAACCCACACTGTCTCTGAGCTTAATGGGAGTTAACTCAATCTTCACCCTAACATTTCCATTACTATTTTAGAAAAGCAAAAGTAGAGTTCTGCTATGGCAATATTTATAGTAGTGTGTTTATGTTTGAATCATACATCTTTCTTTTGCATAGCCTTCTACGGTCAGGCTTTCTCCAGTCGTATCCGAAACAGCTATTAGAGCCATTACATCATGTTTTATTTCCAGTACTAACATTTTTAAATTGTATGCCAGAAATAATTTGGTCTTATTTTTCACTTGGGATTCAGCTGAATTCTCTTCAACCTATGTCCAGCTGAATTCTGTTCTGATAATGCAGCTTATATTTATTAAATTCCATTAAATACATGTTGCCTTTAAAACACATGCTACTACTGTCTAAATAATGTCTTTTCACTTGCTGAGGATCATGTGCACTTATTTTCCTTCTTCTCTGTGAATTACTTTCTTTGATTCTGCTATTATTACTTTCCTCATGTGTGAAAAACTCTGTAAAATTGCTTAAACATTTCAGAAACAGAAACACTGGGGAGCAAAAGAGTTATGGTTTCTGAAGTGCCAGCTCTATTGCAAAACAGTCATGATCTCTGTTGTGATCTGCTCCATAATTTTGCTGCATTGGTGGGTGTGCTTTTTTCCCATTGTGTTCTCTGACTCAAGAGCTGTTTGATAAAACACGTGGAGAAAGAGGAGTGAGGGTGCAGACCAGCCATTAAAGCTGTACTTGTACTGCAATGAAATGTAAGTTCTTCTCTAAGAAATACTTCCTGAGCAAAGCAGAAGGGTTAAGACCAGGCCAGCCACAACAACCCATGCACATACGCTGCATTATGTTTTAAATGTATCGTGGGCAGCAGAAGCCAGCAGAGCTGGGAAGTCCAGGAGAATGCTGTGTTTAACATCCTCTGGTGGGTATACCAACTGTTTTCTTAGCTTGTTCTTGCCATATTTAAACAATTTATATGAAGTCTTACCATAATTCAATAGCATCATGATGATGCAATAACTTGAAATGGTCCACTACCAGCAGGATATGTTTACCTGAGTAAGTGTCTAACCCATAGAAAGTTCAATACAATATTTTAATATAAGAATAATTCATGTAACAGTATAACAGTGAAAAATAATACACAATTCTGTCTAAAAAGCATGCAAGGACTTGTGTTTTTTTTGCTATATCTACTGTTTTAAAAAAATATTCCTATAATATTGCATACATATACACACAGATAGGAAGAAAATACACAGACATCTCATTAAAACTGAAAGGCAAAAAGAAAAAGTGTGTAAGAGTAAATCTCTATTGTCATGATTTGGGAAAAAAAGATAGGATGTATTATTTATAGATTCTTTCAGACTCTAGATGGTGAAGATACTTTGCACAGAACAAGAGCTAAATGTAAAAAGGTGAAATGAGACAGAAGGCAGGTTAATTGAATGTACATCTGTCAAAATTCTTCCTCAAATGATTGATGAAAAAATCTAAAACTAAACTTCTTAATCTGTTACAAAAAACACTCTGTTAGGCACACTCTCAGTATTTATAGTACTTGATGGGTTTGCTTTAAATATAAATTTGTTGCCAAAATAATCCTGAAAGTTAGACGAACTGGAAATAATCCATCTACAGGAAAGTAGAGGTTACTACTAAAGTACCTCTAATGCACTTTCTTTCTTCTTCCCTCTGTATGTACAATACTTGTTGAAATGTTGAAGCAATAAAAATCACAAAAGGAAAATATCTATTAAATAACTTCAGACTGTATTGCATTATGCAGTGGATCAAACATATTCTTGAAGTAGATTAATTGCCTTTGATAGAGTTGCATCATAGACAATTCTGTTCAGTGTATTTTATTTCCACTGTGAGTGTTGAGCTGGGGAGAGGTGTTTAAGCTAGTAATTGCCGCACTAATGCATGTAAGAGAGGTAAATATGCCATTAATTAGGAGCTAAATATTGACACATAAGTTAGGTTCTATCAAAACATTAAATGTAACTTGCGTAATGCACTATTAAGTATCCAAATACTGTGCATATGGAATTGTAATTTTATACTTGGATTCAGAACTAATTATATGACAAGAAAAAGTAAGATTTCTCCAAACACTTGGGACTGACCTGTCTTTACCCCAACAGAAGTTAATGACAAAATAGAATTCATTGGCACAGTGCTTTGTCATGGTTGTTACAGCTGTTCACAAGGAGATGCTGTGTTTCCACTTACATCTGTGAATATGGCCTTTCCATTAGGATGTGTGCTACGATACAAAGCTGTTGCAGTAAGAAAATCCTCAACTTACTTGTAAGTTTTACAGGATAAAGCATTGTCACTGAGCCTCATCTACTATGATTTAGCATTTGTCTTTTAATTACTTTGTGTCAGGTATGCAATATCAAATTGTTGGACACAAAACCAACAAATTCACTAAGAATAACTTCCCACAGTGCATAAAGATGTTTCTCAAAAACTAAACATGGGAAAACAAACCACTGGGAAAAGTAGAAAAGCAGATTGTAATTTTTTCACACAAGATTCAAACCTTCACAAGAAGTGACACTAGAATTTTGAGCACCATAAGGATTTTACAAATGCTAAAAAACATTGGTAGCAGGAATACGAATTATTAGTGCATATTGCATAATATCCTGTTTCACATCATACTTTCAGAATCCTTCTTAGTTCAGAGACATCAATCCTGACAAAATATATTTATTTCAATCCCTATCTGAGTTTGATATGATTCATTAAAAGCTGAAAATTAGCAGGCTGGTTGCCTTGGAATCAGGTTCTAAGGAAATAAGTTAATACCTTTGGATACAAGTGGGAGGAAGAACAGGTTTTAAATGCAAATGCTTTAATATATGGAAAAAACAATTTTTTTTTATAGGTGGCTTATTTTGTGTGTTTCAGGTTTTTTTGCTGTTGTTGGGGAGCAGTGCTTGTTTTGTTTTGCTGTGGGTTTTGGGGTGTCGGGGTTTTTTCTTTGTTTTTGCTGGAAAACACTTTTGAGATATTTTTAAGGATTTTTTTTTACAAGAGATAAGGAACCTCATGCACTTTGGTCCTTGCTCAGGGTCAGGGTATATTGTATTCCTACTACCTGGAAAGTTACGCATTAAGGCACAAATACGTACACATTGTTAATATAATCACATTAATAGCGTTCTACCAATGTAGCTGAAGTAATAACAAACTTTATAATTTAAATATGTTTTTATAATGGTAACTGTTATACTGGATATCAATGTAATACTGTTCAAATCTCTATATATGCTATTATCATAGTCACAGATCTATGTAAATCTCTCTTGAATTACCTTTTAATAACTACTTTAAAATAATGATTATGCATGCAAAATAAATAACCATGCATGCATATGTGTGAAGATGAAAATAATTAGGATAAATAAAATAACTTACACAACAAGGGTAGACATAAGATTATGGCTGGTCCATTAAAGTCTACAAATATCTGCCCATTGACTTCAATTAGCTTTGAATTAGGCACTTAAACAGCAGGAAGTAAATGGAATATTCTATTTGACTATCCCGGTCAATGAGCAATGAATGAATAAAGATAACCATCCGTGGACCCCAAGGGAATCAGCCTCTCTGAACTAAGCTGAAGAGCAGCAACTTTTAACAATGTTATTCTTACTCTTTTTTTTTTTTTTTTTTTTTCCTTCTTAGTGCATTCTGGGTATTTCAGAGGTGAAGAAGGACCAACTTCTGTCTTCAGTGAATGTAAGCGCAGTTTCAAGTTTGCAGGAGAACAGAGTCCACAAGAGCACACTATTATTGAAAATTTATTTTAAGAGGGCATTTTTTGATGTTTTCATATATTTTTTTACTACAAAGCCTAAAAGATGCTTTATATGCTCATGAACACAGCTCAGCGGCCAAATGGAAAAGAAGACATAGTGACTCCAAGCATACCCTGCAGGGAGTCACCAGCACCTTCTGCAGTGGTTAGCAGAAGTGGTGGATGAGTGACCACAGTGATGTGGATGAGAAGAAACACAAACACAGCCTGGTACAAATGACATATAAGGGGCTGAGAGGGGCACAGTTTGGGTAATAAATGTATCAAATTACCAAATTTACTAAAAGTAAGTCAGTGATTTATTGCAGAATTCAGAGGCCTGTTAAGTCTTGCAGTCCTGCCATGAATCTCCTCCACTCTCTCTTCGGTGCCAGCCCCAGTTTCTCTGACTGGCCACTGCTGTTTTCAGGGCCAGTGTTTGATGTCAAGAGGTCAATTCACCCTGATACCCCCCTCCTGCTGCCTCTAGCATCAGTGGTCACTGCCCCATAACAGCCACCCACAATAAGGCAGGAACTTTCAGGCTGATGAAGAGGATCTTCTGTATTCTAAGCTTCTTCTTCTGTATTTCTTGTCACACTAATTGTTTCTTTATTTCTCTGCCTCTTACCCTCTTCTTAAATAGTTTTGTGTTTATCCCTAACTTTACCACACAGTTTGGACGTCTCTGTGTCTGAAAAATATGACCTAGTACTTTGTGCTCATTGCTGTAGGTCTCTAACAGGGGGGAAAACACTAATTACTGCAAGCAAACCATATATTTTTGGCCTTTCTTTATCCAAAGTTGGTCCAAACCATGATTTTTTTTTGTCATGGTTTAGAGAAATATGGTTTTGATGCCAGCTGGAAAGAGTGATATTGGAGTTTTCCACAGCCAAATGTATCTGAGGGTATCAAAAATAGCAAGCACACCCAAAGTACGCTTAAAAGTAAATGAAATAGAAAAGAACCTTGGTTATCATTCACAAAAAAAAAAACAAACAAACAAACAAACAAAAAAAAAACAACCCACCAGTGTTTTATCTAATTTTACCAAAAGTGAAGTGTACAGAACAGAGTTGTTATGGGCTGTGATTAACCTGTGTACTAACAGTTGGGATTTATCAGCTACAGAAGTTGGAGGGTTTTTGCATCTTGCTAATTTCAGCTGTGCTAGCCTGAGCAATTAGGCAGAATAAGAAAATATGTAGATAAAGAAGTGTAATGTAAGCTCAGAAACACAGGCCATCAGGATGAAGAATAGTGGCTGACAACTGGACTTGAACTAACACCTGCAAACTGGAGTAAAGTATCATTGATGTATTTAACAATAAAAATTTGCATATTGATTAAACCCCATAATTTAGGTTGCCTCAGATTTGCTTTGAGTTGTTATACTGATACCTGGCAGCCTCTTAACTGTGCATAGAGGAAAATTACTTGCACTGTCAATAGCTGTTTACCTATATTAAAATAATTAGCAATCAGAGTGTACTCCACTGCCTTGCATCCAGGGAGTCTAATTAACTTTTCCTTTGAATTTATACATCTACTAGCAGATAAGTGGAAAGCCTTCCCATGTCCTCCATCATGGGAATATGTCTTTATTTTGGAAAGGCAAATATCAGTTCAAACAAGGACACACTTTCTGTCAGAGATTTTTCATTGTATCTTTCCAGTGTATCACACCATTATGCTGCCTTATTCAACACAAAATATTATTCCACATGTTACACTGAGTGGGGCACTGCAATGACAAAGTGTTAATCTCCATTAAAAATGTAAAGGACATACAGCTATTTTAACCTGGTGAAGCTGCTGCTGATTCATCTGAGGCCCTTCCCAGCTGAGGTGAAGTGGCAGCCATATCTCTCAAGCTATTAGAAATTACCAGAGAACTATCCTTCAGTTGAACTTCCAGCAGCAGTATCTGGAAAGTAAAATTGCTTCATAAAAAGATGAAGTCCAGTGCCCTTTTTTTGCGACTTAATATATTACTAAAATGAAACAGCATGACTTTTCTACTATGTGCAGGTGATTGTCAGAGGTTTAAGTATGCTGGCCACCATCACCATCTCAGGCACTATTTTACCCTGAAAATAAATCAACGTGCTTATGCCTTGCTATGAGAGGCTTCCAACAAATTCTATAACAGTTTGTGCTCATCTGCTTGGGGATTTGGAATTGCCAATGTCCTCCTGCAGAGAGCAGTCAGGATACAAATAATTATTGAAGTGTAAGAAAAAGAAAATGTTGTCCATGGCAATGATCATCTACGCTGTGATACTTTTTTGGACGGTATAGGTGTCTGTTGTAATATAATTTAAAGTAAACATTATTTTGAATATCCAAGGAAACTGGGCATAACCTGTTAATAATGTCACATACTGGTGCAAAGTCATTACGACCTTGTAGGCTAAGGTGGGTTGCAAAGAAATTTTGATTTCATCTGCCCCCCCCGGATGTTTATTGCATTGCCTAGCATCTTTCTCTCATATGGTTACTAAAGCTTTTCTGAGGACATTGAATTCATACTCATATAGCATTTAATAATGGCGCTTTTCACTGAGAATATTAATCCACTCTTTATATATTAATCTTAACAATGACATCATGAAAAAAGTAAATAGAAGGAGGAGAATAGTGAGAGAAATCTCAAGGAGGATGGTGTATATGCTCATGACTATACTGATAGAGTGACATTTATATCTTTTGTTGTTTGGTTTTTAAGATCCCAAACTTTAGAAATGCAGACTCTTCTCATACTTGTGTTGGGTATGGTACTAAAAACATGGTGATCACAGACAAGTCACAGCATTCATGTAAAGTTGGGAACTGTAGGGCAAGGCAAAAAAAGCAGTGGCTAAACCCCAAGGAAACAGGTAGCCTGAAGGGATTTAATCCACCAGGAATTATGGATCCTCTTACCCAAAACCCAAGAGCATAAGCTCTCTGAAATCTGGGAAAAGGGAGGGTAAAAATCAAATCTGAAAACAAGCTAGCCTATTAAAAAAAAAAAAAGGAAAAGCTTCTATTATCTTAATTAGGAAAGCTTATGAGAAATGATGAAAAATGTTACCTTGAGTAATGTCTGAAAACTATATAAATTGTCAAAATTGTTTGATGGGTGACACCAATTAATTTGTGTTATAGCACTGAGACATTCTCATGCTGCTATAAATGAGCTGTTTAAATGGGGTAGTTTGTGGGACACATAATTCCAGCTGACATGAAGAATTGTTGAAAAGCAAGAGGAAACCTGTCTGTGTGCTGCTTGTTAGAGTAACAGCTTTTGACTGCACTCAGAAATAATTCTCCTGAAGCTTCCAGACAACAGCAAGTCAGTAACATACTGCCACTGCTAGCAGCTACATGCATCTTGTGTGAACAGTTTCAGTCAGTGAAAACATAAGCCTTCTCTTGTACCACGGTGTTCAGCAAAAGAAAGCTTCACAAAAGTACAGATGAATCAAAGGAAATGCACAAATGCTCAGTACTGCCACAGAATAACCAGAGCTATGTTCCTAAGAGTAAATAGGAAAATACTTCAGCAGCTAGACAACATTACGTGTACTCACATGATTGAGAAATTTGCTGTCTCTGGTAGCCCATCCTATCTGCATCACTCCTGAAGTAATAACTGTAACTTCATAGTACCAAACTCCAGAATCAACGCAGAATGTACATCTAACACTTTCAAAGGATGAGGCATCACATCGAGCCTACCAAAACCAAACAAAAAATTAAGTTTCTACAAAATTAGCATTCAAACAAGACCCTTTCTTCCCCAGATCAAGTTTTTGCATATAAGAATAACAACATAATTTTAGAGGCACTTCAGACAGAAAGTGATCTCTCTTTATAGCAATAATTGTCACACAAACTAGTAGTACGCAAGACTGAGAACTGTTCAGTGGTAAGCCACAAGGGAAGAAAAAAAAGTAGAAAGTTGACAGAGTCAATTTAAAGAATAAAGACTAAGACAGCCAGGATAGGAAGACTGAATTTACTGGTTGTTAGTTGACTCCTGGTATGAAGGACAAAGAGGTATTTGAATGTTAATGCATGAAAACCCATGTATAAGTAGTCAAAAAAGTTCTTAGAAAAAGTAGTGTGTGGGGGAAAGAAAAAAAGCCACATGGCTGAGACAAAAAACCTGCTATGGGCTTTGCAAGACTAGACAATTAACAATTAGGAATTATATAAATTCCTATATTATTTTAAAAATTCAAAAATTATTTAAAAAAATTTATTAAAAAATATTATTATAAATTATTATAAAGGAATTATACCTTTTGAACAATTTTAGTCAAAATGCATGAAGAGCCAGCTGCCTCCTAAGCATCCTTGGAGAGAGGCTTTGGACAAGGGCCTGTAAGGACAGAATGAGGGGAAATGGCTTTAACCTGCCAGAGGGGAGACTGAAGTGAGATCTTAGGCAGTTCTTCCCTGTGAGGGTGGTGAGGCGCTGGCACAGGTTGCCCAGAGAAGCTGTGACTGCCCCATCCCTGGCAGTGTTCAAGGCCAGGTTGGACAGGGCTTGGAACAACCTGGTATAGTGGAAGGTGTCCCTGCCCATGGCAGAGGGACGTAACTGGATGAGCTTTAAGGTCCTTTCCAACCTAACTAAACCATTCTAGGATCCTCCTCATTCTTCTGAAGTTTTGGAGTACAGATACAGGTGTTACTTTAATGTGAACATTTATCCAGCTGAGATCAGTATAGCGATGTTAGGACCCTCTGACAAAGCAAAGCTTCTATACAAAGCTAGCAGAGAATTTTGATTTATTCCAAGAAATAACAGGAGCAAGTAGCAATCAAAAAGAGTTAAAACCTGCCTTTTTCTTCAGGCTCCTTTTTAGCTTGGAATCATGAAATTATATCCTACCTCTAATCCATGTGGAGATATCTTCAGGTATTCACTGACATCATTACTGTTCAGCATAGCCCTAATGTTGGTCAAGTCAACCTTCTCATATGTAAACTGCCTGCCTTCTTTTAAAACTGCAAAAGAAAACTTGTTTTAATTATAGCTGCAGTAAACCTTTATTTTAATCATTTCACACCTGGACAATCAATCTCTCTGGGATCCAGTTAATTTTTGGCATACCTGAATGAGATATTGATATTTTGCCAGCATGAAAACAGCATCACTTCCCATACACTGTTTGCTAAATAGCTGCTAAACATGAAAGCACAACCTAGACCTCTAACTAGAGCTCCTACAGTCTAGTTTCTATTTTCAGGAAACCCACAGGCAAATGTAAAGCACCCAAGTTCATATCAAGAAGCCACTGCTTCAGGATTTATCATTGTATTTGTATATTCAGCTGGGCAGAGTTCTTTTGATTCACCACAGCAGACAAGATTTCAGGGATGGGAAAGGAGGGGAAGAGGAAAACAAGAAACTTGAACTGAGCCAAAGCAGCTCCTTCTCCCTGCACCCCCTTTTCACATGAAAGGATCAGAAGTACTTATCTTGCCAGGTCTCAAACTGGTGACACATGCAGAGTAAGATCTCAGATTTGTAAATTAAGACACTTCATACATCCCAAACTTGCTATACAC
>JAOEHX010032196.1:0-12381 GCA_025448015.1 Bolborhynchus lineola | reverse complement strand
ATTTCTTAGACTTAATTATTATCCATGATACCACATTCCTACATGGCAGGATAGCCATGAGAAACATGCAGTACCTGCATCTGCAAGCACACAGCCAAAATTCCTGAAAATGAATCTAACAAATCTCTTATGCTTTCATTAATTACCTATTCCATTTCTTTTTGTATAGAACCACTTTGCAAGTTAAATTGTGGCAGTGCCTACAGCATCATCCCATAGCACTAAGGAATTGATTACGGTCAGTTGCTGAGGTGAGTAGCTCAAGAGAGGATGCCTTCAACATCAGAGCCGGGAGGAAGCTCAGTGCCCAGGAGACTCAACTCAGAGCAGCAATAGCCACCGAGGCAGCCTCAAATCCTCGACAGGACTTGCCCAGGGGCCAGCAGCTCAGAAGGGAGCGGTGCCAGGAGGAGCGGCGCCAGCCCTGACAGGGTAAAAACCTGCCGTGTGTCACTTTTAAGGTATCAGGCAAGCTGAGAGGCAGCAGCACTGTTTGCTCCAGGACCAGACTTAGCAGGGGCCTCAAGCGGTCACTGTAGTTCATGTGCAGTTCATGGAGGAAAGGAGGCCGCTAACCCAGGAATCTGGGCAACAGTAACAGAAAAAAAAAAAAAAAAAAAGAAAAGGCAGTGGTTATTGTTATTTTCCGCCACTGTCAACATGAGGATGCAGAGTTTCATTGTTCTTGGTGAGGTGGCTCTATCTTTAATGAGACAGTCTGTCATATCAGTTCAGTTAATACTTATGAGATTTCCTTTCCTGAGCCAGGAAGTCTTTCATGGCAGCATAGCATGCTTATTCACATGAGTATTTGATGGGTTTGGAGTGTTTGTAGTCTACGTGTAAAAAAAGCCAACCAACCAACTGAACAAAAACCAACAAAAAGGTCCCACTCCTAACTGTTATGGTTGGACATAGCTGAACTATGTGCTACAAGTTTATTGAGGTTCTGAGCCTCATTAATTTTGGTTGTGTAATCAATTTTTGGATTCAGAACATGAGTTCTGCCTTGGATATGCAGTGGTTGTAGGCAACCCCCCTGCAGAGCCCTTTGCAGCCACATACAGAGCTATACAGGTACAGAATGTGATTTCTCCCTCCACTGGTTTTACAGGTCATAACAATATTTTTAGTCTCTTAGCTCCAGCTACCATGAAGTGTCAAATGGCTCAATATCTCCAGTGGCACTGATGGATTTGGAACTTTCATCACATGTACTGAAGTTCTTAGAGCTCTCTTAACTGGTAGAATTGGGGGCCTGTCTAAGACCTTTGCTTGGCAAATCTAATCAAAATATAATGGGAAGTAAACCAGTAGGAACTTGGCAGTATGTAACTGGTAGGATTTGTGCAGAGTGGAACACTACAGCATCAATCTGTTCCTGATATTTTGTTTCTAATGTTTTGTGAATAGGTTGCAATGCATATTTTCACCTCTGTGACAAGTTTTGAAAGTATTTTATATTCTCATTGTCTTTACCTGCTGCAAATGGAGTTTTTAACAGTTTGCATTATTTTCAGTTTTGCTGGAAGCCTGCTGTATAGAAGGTAGAAAAGGCAAGGTCCAGGATACCCCAAAATTTTAAGTTTATAGATGGAGCTGATAAAAATGGTAGCAAGGAGTAAATGTTTGGTGAAAATACAGATTATTTCTACTAACATTATTTAAAAATATCAATAAAATTTACCAAATAATGTAATTTATACAGAGATAAGTAAAAATGTTACTGAAACAATTTTCCTCTCGTTAATCTTATCTCTCTGGTTGGAGGACTGAATTTCCCAGCTACAGTCAGATGTTCTTACAGATGCTGAAATAATCTCTGCTGTAATCTTCCATGTTTCTAACACTTGCATGTAGATGTAGCGAAATCAGAAATAGTTTCACTCTTTTGTACTTCTACAAGCCCCTATGTCCTCTTCTCATATACCTTATTTCCCTCAGAACTTGCACTTTCTGTTTCTTTCTAAGATAGAAGTCTTTTGCCTTTTTTTCTTGATATTTATATTTCTGACAACTGGATCTTCTCTATTAATTTCTTCAGAAATCCATCAGATGTACATTTTTCTCCTTATAGTTGGCAAGAAGCACCTTGTATACCTGTTTTCCCTAAATCCTTGTGTTTTGATGAATAAACTGCTTGTTTTACATGTGCCCCTTTGGTCTTTTTAGGTCTCTTTTTGTCTCTTTGTTGTAAAGTGGTTATATTTTCTCTCTTGCAGGGCATGGGGTTATAGGGAACAGATGTTCCACCTTTCCTCAGTATTTGCTTGTGGTCAGTAGAAGAGCACATGTAGGTTCAGCCCCGCAGCTCAATTCCTTCTGTCACTTTATGGATTTAAGAGCAATGTAAGGCTCAGTTTTCCCTGAGACATTTAATGATATAATGAAGCAATCATTGTTATGTAAAAGGCATGCAAAGGCCAGCTAGTTACTGCCTGAAGACAAGTAAAAACTGGGTAAATTAAAAAACACACTGCTTAGTTTCCCAATAACAAACTAGTTCAGGCAAAGATGGGATTACCCCAAGTGTGTATAAGGCTTAATTCATATTGCTGACCCATAGAATTAAATGGTTTATGTGCATACAAACAAGCTCTCCCTAAGTCATATTAGTTATGTCATGCTTCTGAAGTGTGCCTAGAACCAACAAAAAAACCTCTTAGAACGTAGCTTACAAAAAAAAGTTTCTGTTGTGCCTTTAGTCTCTTTTGGTACTTCTTGGAGAACAATGGCAACATTTGGTATTGCTGGCTATTAAATTTTATTGTACAGATTTATGGATTTCAATTTTAGCGTATAGTTGTGCTTCTGTTTAATGGGGTGTACGCCTATAAAGCAAGGAAGCTGTGCTGCTTAATCTGCTCACAATTCCTAAAGCACCACAAAATTCTCTTATGAGTCCTATATTTTTTCTAAGTGTTCTCTGGCAGATACAGTGCAACATTTATACTGATGCTTTGGAAATGGTGTTTTCTTCAGGTACATGCTAGCTGATTTGTTGTCTTGCCTCTTACTTGGTTCTTTGCAATGTGATAAAAGTTCAGTAATTGAAGGACTGACGCCTTCAAATTCTTCTTTGGAAAATTTCTTTCCTTGGAAATAATGACCTTTACTTTCAGAGAAGTCATACACATGAAATGAGGGACAGAAAAATGACTCTTATCTCAGAATATTTAAAGATTTGGAGGTTTTTTTTCTGGTTTGCTGTGCTTGAAATGCTTCAGATGAAGTCTCCTGGCTTAACAAATTGACATTTTTATTACGATTTCCAAGCAGCTGTATCTTAAGCCTCCTGTGATGACAGATTGCTGCAACAGTATGACTGGCCTCCCTGTTAACTAAGTGCTAACCAGTGAGAGTTCCAAACCACCTCTGTGAGGGCTTGCATGAAAAGCCACCATAGTCTGATAGTTGCCTTTACTGAAGGCGTGAAGCTTGAATGGTGAGGGCCAGATGTAGGAGGATAGGAGGGAAGTTATCTGCGGCATTAAATTTCTAGAGAAGCTATTTGCATGAATTTTTCTTGGCAGGCCTGGTTGGCATGTTCTCTAGTTCTGCTTCATATGACCACAGCTGCCAGGAATTGTCTCATTTCAAGTATGTGACATTCCTTCTGTAGAAAGAAATGAACACAGTGAAAGTGTCAGCACTATACAAGTAATTAAAGCTTCTTGGCATTCAGCTTCACTGAGAGAATGCTAAGAGTACACCACCCTCCCAGAAAAAGGCAAAATTCAATTCAATAAAAAAAGTAGAATTTCATCTGCCATTTTGTTGTTGTGCCATAAGCACAGCCCATTTCTTGAGAAATCCGAGGAATATAATGTTTTGATTTGGAAACTGAGCAATGTGGCTTGCAAATTTCTTACCTGGGGTTAATTGTGCCCTTGGTGTTGACTGATACAGTTTGAAAGGTTAAGCTATCCGCTTTGTATGAGTTTGTTGAGAAGATGAGCAAGCAAACACACATCTAAGCTAGTCATTACTACACTCCAATCAGTAATTTTACCCAGCTAAAGACAGAAAAACACAGTATCTAAGTCAAGATCACAATAAAATTAATTCAATAATCTCTAATGGCCAAATCTCAATATAGTGGAGTCATTCAAAAATTGTAAGGTTAGTAGTGGTTTTCTCTTGGAGAAGTTTAGTCAGAGGACTGATTCCTTTCTGTCTATGAATATTGATGTAGTTAGTGCTGCATATGTGCATTAACCTGGATGGTAAAGGACATAGATGTCCTTTGAATGTATGTATTCAGGGACCAGAGCATTTACTCTGCTCTTCTACTGGAGCAGTGCAATTTTCTTGTTTATCTTCAGGCAGTTCCAGCAGTGCTTGTAATGATTCCGTAATTTCATTTACACCTTAACTTACATTCCTGTCAGTCATTATTGTGCTTGATTTTATTCTTTTCTCCGTTTCTACAACTACACAAAGCCTTTCAATAGAGGTATTGGTAAATTACACATAATAGCAATATTAACACAATAATATAAAATTTTATGACTGAAGTGCCAATTGACTTCTTCCATTATTAGTTGGTTTTTACTTTTGAAAAGCTATTAAAATCATAGTTTCCATAAATACCCTCACAAAGTCTCACAGTATATCCATAAAACTACTAAAATACCATTAATGTCTATTCACTTTGAAAATGGGTAAGATAGAATGCTCAAATTCTTTTTACTTTGTTTTCTAGTCTTTCATTCATAAAATTTGTTACAATCTAGAGTAAGGAACTAGAAGCATGACTGGTAACCAAAACACGTACAATGACTTTCATTACACCATCTGCCCCAATAACTCAAGTTTCCACTTCCTCTACCACTGCACAGGCTGTAGAGGAAGGAGAGATGCACCAACTTTGGAAATGGTTGGTGGTATAAGGAAGTGAGAAGCAATTTTATGTCATGGACTTTGATTTTATAGGAACTGTTTTCCATTAGTTCTACCCCTGGGGTCCCCTTTTCATCTTCAGTAGCAATTAGATGAACATAAGACTTTGGGATAGTTGCAAGACAAACTCTTTTCATGATGAGAAATGTCTAGGCCTTCAGTGATAGTTGGAAGTTTGCCCACTGAATTAGCTTGATTTTATCAAGGACATTGTTTGTGGTCGTGGACATATAAACTGAAAGTATTAATGCATGTGAAAGTGAGAAGAGAATCTTTGCTGAAAAATCAGAACTCTATTCAAGAAGCAAAGTACATAGGACCCCAAATCAACAAAAATATTGTTCTGTTAAAGTATTAAACAGTATGCATTCAAGCAGTAATGTAAATGCCTCTTGGCTTTCCAGTGTCTTCAGTATTTACTAAAAAGAGCTTTTGTTTCCTGTGAGTGACAGTGAACTAGAGAACTAATTTACACTTTGGCTTTGATCACAAAACCTGTGATATTTTTTATGAGAAAAATTTCTATTCATAATGAAATGATTAGTGTCCTCCAAAGTGTGCCTCAAATTTGGAACTATTTTCTTCTCATTTCTTATATAATTTGAAACATATCAGTTAATTGGGGTTGTCATTTAGCTGCCAGCTTTACTGGAATCAATTTTTAAATCCATGTAGGACACATTGTAATGGAGAATGAGGTTCCAGGTATCCTAGTGGTCATTTCATGGTGCTCCCAATAAATATGACAATTTAGAGAACACGAAATTAGTCTCTCATCTGCTAAATGCATCCTGCTGTGAAATTGCAGCCAGTTAGAAAAGGAAAGATGCCCTTAGCATAGGAAAATGGTTTGAGAGAATATGAAAGTTATAATGGAAAATGTAATAGATGCCAGAAATAATTACACAGGTGACTTCCACAGAGTATGATTACCATTCCTTGTGTTTCTTGAGAAAAACAGAGCCTGTTATTAATTAAGCTGCAAAAAAATTTGCTGAAGTTTTTTAACCATCAAATAGTCTGCTTTTCCTTTATATACATTATGTTCTTTCAAAGGGTACTTGTTCCTGGAATCTTTTTTCTATGGAAACAAACGATCATTTAATAAGCTATTTTTGAGATTGTGCTGCACTCTGTCTTAACCTCTTGAGATATCACTTTGAAACAACTTAGCTGATGAGAAGTTAATGCGTAGTGACGTTTTTAAAGATATACATGAGGGAAACGATGCAGGAGAAATGGCACTGCTTTGAATATTGACTGTAAAAAGCACATAACATTGCAAGCCATCCAGGTGAAGAACTCACAAGGACATGAGTGTGTTGCTGCCTGTAGGTCATTCACTATATTGCTCCTTTTGCAAGTTCCTTTCTGTCAGAATGCCTGTGAAATGACAGTATGCTGCTGGATGTGTTTTCAACCTTCAAGATGGCGGGGTCTAAGCAGGAATTATATGTCATGGTAACTTCTGAGCTGTTTGAGTTACTTTTGATACTGCTAACTTTTGAGTACAACGTGCTCTTGAGTGGGGATATGGGTACTGTCCTCTCTTAAGTGATTTGGAGCCTAAGCCAGTGAATGGGGCTTTAGTTATGCATTAAGCTCTGTCTCATCTCTTAAGCACAATCCACCAAGCTGAGGCCTTGCAATCTAAATGCTCAGTAAGAGTGAGGTGAGTGACACAAGTTTCTCTGGGATGCTATTCTACAACAGCTTCATTTCTTGTCATCAGTCTGAATAGTCTGAAGGCTGCCATTAGTGATGCCAACAGCATCAGAGATGTTGGGTGGTTATCACAACACTACAGAGATTCCTCTATCCAGCCTCTCTTGTCAGCTGTCCCTTGCTTCTGATCATGCTCATCGAGGAGGTTAAACAAACTCTACTGAAGTCATTAGAGAAGAATATACCTAGAGGTAATGCAGCTATCCAAAGCAAAGTACAAGGCTGCTAGCACAGTGAGGCTGCTTCTGGTACTTTTCCAGGCTTGCTTAGAGCTGGTTTGGGTACAAGGTGTAAACATAAGATCTGAAATACCACAGAGGATTAGATTACATTGAAGAGATATTTCAGGTACCATGTAATTTAATTTTAGAACAAATTTCAGTTCTGAAGGAGGCTGAAACATATGATGCATTTAACAATGAATGGAAATAATAAACAACTTGCATTATGGAATGCTAAAACAAAGATCTGTTTTTTCAAGCAGTTGTCACTACTACAGTGAATAAAGTCAGAGGTCAGAGTCAAAAAATATATTGCCTTTTTTTTTTCTCTCCCATGAGGGGATTGCAAACACGGGGATGGGTAACAGTCTTGCACAGTGAGATACAACATTTAATTTACTGAGCTATGATATGGAAATAAACTGAGAATGAAATAAACACAGCAACCTGAAGAAAAGGTGGTCTAGAAATACCAAGACAAGGAAGGAAAATAAGGCAACAGACTATGGTAACTGATAAATAATAAAGAAGTATCAGTAGAATCTTTCAGAGTGATATTTCAGTTATTAATTGTCTAAGGGGTTTGATTGTTGATTTGAATAGGAATCTGTCAAAACTAACCTTAATTTTCATTGAGTTAGAAAGTTTTTTTGCCTGAATATCATCCCACTGCCAATACTGTTAAAACTTACCTCTGCAATAATTCAAGAGAAATCATATGCTAGCCCTAATTGAGCAGTATGATAAAAATAATGATGAATGGTAGACTTGAGCCAACTGTGTCACTCTGCTAATGAATAACATCTTTTTCTATTAAATAATTGAGACAAAACATTAAATGTGGGGCAATCAGGCATGTCAGAAGCCTTGAAGAACAATTGTATTTTGTGAGTTTCATGCCAATTAAATTAGTTGATTCTGCTGTATGTTACTATTGATTTACATTTTTTTTTCTGGCTGAAATCTAGAATTGGCATTCCTTATAAGCCCTGCCCAATGCTTCTTATTATCTGAAGTACAAACCACGAATTGATGGATTCCCTTCTTTAGAGTTCCTCCTCTGTTGCTGCATACATTAGATTCCCAGTTCTCCTAATTATATAGTTAGGCACCTGATGTAGATACAGGGTGGGTTGTAAGCCGCAGGTTGGAAGCAGTTCTGTAAGATAGAAAGGTTTGGGGTAGCCCTGGCTATCTCTTTTGCATTGCTTACAAACCACTAAGCTGGGGTGGACTCCCACTGGCTTCCTTCTGAGGCTCCTGGGATCTCCCACCCTGCTCAGGGGAGGGATTTGAGATCCAGCTCCCAGTGGCTGGATCACGCCAAGGTTGAAATTGGAAGTGGAAAGTCTTATTTCTTGTCAGCCTTCACTCAGGACTCTCTGAGTGACTTACCCCAGGTCAGAGCCAGAAGACCAATCCAACAAATCCTTACCCATTTGACTGAGCCTGCTTACATGAGTAATGGCAGAAGCGCTTTGCAGGGTTGTTTAATTTAGAACCCAATTATAAGATCATGGCTTATGTTCTTCAGCAGTGAGGATGATCATTAATCAGGATGCAAAGTTTTCAATTCTGTGGGGAAACTCTGTCATGAGCAAATTATTCTTTGTGAACAAACATCCTCCACAGTCTTCAGCTCAGAGATATGGAATTGCACCACTGGTTACGCATGGTAAAGATCAATAAAATACAGTTAAAGTCACCTCAAAGAGATATATGATAGACAGTTAAACAGAAAGTAGGTTGCATGTAATATCTGTATGAAGTTAAAAGTACCTTGCACCAACAAATGCTTCCAAATTCAATATTTTGATGGCTTGTTTATTATCTGTGTAATTTCTACTCCAATGGATGTATTTGGTTTATCTTAGTTATTTTAATGATTTGTGTTTCAGCAGCGGTAAGAGACTTAAAAGAGATACATCTTGATGAATATTGATCAGATAAATATTTTAAAAGGTACAGATTAGCAGAGAAGACACACACCACATGTAATCATCTATTATGACAAACTGTGAAGCAATTTGAAATATCTTTGACCTGCAGGAAAAGAATGTCCCACACTACAGTATTGATTTTTCTATAATATTTTTCTATAATTCTTTCAAGCTGGACTCTGTTCACTTTGCTGTAGAGACAGTGATACTGTGACATTGCTCCAAATGACTGAGAAACTTTCTTTGTAATGTCAGGATGAAAGACTACTTAAGGTAGTTAATCAAGTTATTAGTTGCAATTTGTCAACCTGATTGATATTTTTAAACTTCAACAAACCAGCATTTTTTTTTTTTCCTGGGAAAAGTCTGATTTACTGAAAGTTATCGAAATCGTTATGGTTGAAGAGGCATTTTGCTTGTGTAATAGCTTTGTCACAGATGTTGTGTAATGATTATGTTTGTCACCCCACCAAAAGAAGTAAAATTACAGCATTACTGATTTCAAGAGATGGGAAGGGCTTAGGGATGCTGAATAGGGATACAGAGACATTCCCATTACACCTTTGGGAGAACAATAGGATTTCTGTGGTATTTGCTTCTGCCCAGCTCAGTAACTACCACTTGCTGCTCACCTTTGTGTAGATGATCTTACTCCCATGTGCTTGAAGAGATGACCTATTAGGATTTTGTATTTTTCTCAGTCTTTCTGGCAATTGGAGCTATACAGGGGGCATAATGTACCCCATAGCTATTCCTGCTTTCCAAATGAAGAACGAGGAAAAAAAATTGTCTGTAATCTTGAAAGAAACATGGACTAATTTGAAAATATAGCCTAAAATTCATAGTAAGAAAATAAAATTAATATCCCCCCTGCATCTGACAAAGGCAGAACATCCCAAGTCCATCAAGGACATTATTTTCAGGTGCTGGGGAAGTTGCTGTGAGCAGTTACAGGAAAAATACCAGCAAACTTTGGTGGCATCATTTTGCCACCCTTGTAAAATGAAGAAACCTAGTGTGGGAGCCAGGGGTACAGAGAAAGGCAGCTGACACTTTTCAGTATTGTTCAAGAAAATCACAGATTGGCCTAAATAACACTGTGATCAAATCCCCTGCAAAATAGTAATAGCACTTTGTTATCTATGGTTTAAAAATGAACTTAATTGATACTTAAGATTCAAAAAGTTTAGAGATAGAGGCCATAAAATAGCAGCTGAAAACTGTTAAAGATTATTGAGAGGAACATAGGAAATAGAGTTTGTATGGTTTATTGCAATTTGCCTTGAAAGATTTGAATTCATAATGAGTTTCACTGGAGCTAAATTCAGTGTACTGTCTAGTCTATATTTTACACAGGCTACACAAAACATTGTATAATAGTTTACTAATTGTTCTTAAAGTCTGATTATTTCTTCCTCCTGCATATCTCTTTGAGCAAGGAATCTGATGGATATTTCACTTGTTTTCTGGACAAAATAGTATTAATTTCACCAGTGACAACATAACAATTTGCTCCTATAAAACCAGTTTGATCTATGCACTTCAAAGTAGAATTATTCTTCTAATCCCTGGGCTAAGGCTTTTGAAGCTGAATCACTGTGCCATATGGCTTTATTCAAGTCTATGTAGCAAATAAGTGACAGACCTGGGAATAAAGGTTCTGAAATGAGCTCTGTTTAGTGGGTTAGTGACAGTAGCAGCCACAGCAGCAAGACATCTTGGAAGTTGAGGATGAGAGATGAAATCTCTAATTGGAAATCTCTCTGCTTATGCATCAGGTCCGATTATGACTTTGTCACAAGGAAAGTGTGTTGGGTATAAGATGAACTACAGTGATGATCTGATGGTGAAATCAGTCCCTTCAGAACCGCAGCCATGTTACTTGCTAAGTAACCTAGCAACATTTTAGCTACCAATCTTTCCAAGCTATGCAGTTTTCTTCTAATGATCATGTACTTGGAGTAGGTTTGTCTATCCCAGCTGAGGTTCCTGGAGGTTGTAGTAGGTGCAAACCAGGGCAGTGAACATAGGTTCCCTGTGAAAGAGATTTTTCATTGCCGCTAGGAGGCGGAAGTCTTGGCGTGCTGAGTGTCCTCTGGAGACATACTTTCTTTACTGCCTGCCCAATGAGGAGGATAGATTTTTGCCATAGTTATCTGGCCTTTTGAAAATTAAAAGTCAGGAAAAGTGATTGTTTCAGGCAAGTAGTATTTCTGAGGCACTTTTAAAATTTAAAGCTTTTTCGCATTTATGTTTTATTTTCAAACCCACTTCAATTTATGAACTAGAAGGTATGAGTGGAAATTCTGATCTCCTAAAAATTTTGAATGAAAAATATTGGAATATATGTTGGACAGTAAAGAAAGCTAATGTAAATCCAGGCAGTTAGAGCTGATGTGGCAGACTACAATAGATACAAATTCTATGAGCAATATGCAGACAAAAAAGATTTTCATCTATTAAAAAAGGTGATGAATAAAAAGATGATGAATTACATTTAGTACAGCAAACATTCATTAAATTTTTCTCTAGTTTGTGACATTCATATTTAGGAGTTAGGTGCTTGAAGAGCTCCAGAAGAAAGTATGCTGCAGATGCTTCCCAAAGCATCTGCACATGCAAGCCGAGCTCTAGTGACTGTCATACTTTGTAAACTTGTGTATGCACCTTTTGTGAATAACAACCAAGTAAATTTACAGACATGTAGGTCACTTTCAAAGCTCATGTGGGTAGGGAGGTGATAGAGGTGACAGAAAGGCTTTATGTAGTTAGATTTTAGGCAAGAAGGGACAACTAAGTAGTGTAACTGGAATCTGCATAATATAGACTACAGGATATCATGCAATTAACTGGGTGCTGAGCTCTAGCTTTGACTGCTTAGTGTCTCCCAGCAACAAGTTTTCATTTGGCAGCACCAAGAAATGGAAAACATACCAATATCCTCAGTACCTTGTTCTCTGAGTTGCTGAACCTTTGTTACTAATTATGTGCTCAGTAAACAGGAGTACAGGACTCCAGCTCTAACACAGATCTGAAGTAATTGTATTTTTTCTTGAAGAGACTTAAAAATCATGCTTTTGACAAAAGCTGCTAATTATTTTTACTACAAATAACTCCTAAAACTACTGATTAAGAGCACTTAAGGGGAATTTTTATTCTCTGTGTTTATTTCTTTCTTTGCCAGCCTTTAGTTTATTTGGGGTTTTTGTTTCTTCTCTATAGTGAATTCTCTGTTATTCTTTTTGAATGTTTTAAAACCAGAAAGGAGAAAACATTTTTAAATTAGGAAAATGTTATTACAGAACTACCAAAAATTGGCAGAGAGATGGAGAGAAGATATTCTGTCTGCCACTAGTTTTAATGAAATCAAAAATTCAGAACACAAACAGTCAAACATGTACAAAACCAGAATCCAGCCATGGTATCCTGTTAACTGACATATATTCAGAGAAGTTATTTTCCTCATAAAATTAAAATGACCCCCAGATATTTTTGTTCTCTATTCTCCAGTATGTGTTATCATAGAATCATAGAATAGTTAGGGTTGGAAAGGACCTTAAGATCATCTAGTTCCAACACCCCTGCCATGGGCA